>JACGDI010005241.1:1010025-1060748 GCA_014898725.1 Jacaranda copaia | reverse complement strand
AAAGCTCTTAGACGCAAGTTATATTATTGAAATTCTGTACCCCTCTTGGCTTTGAAATGTTGTTTTGGTCCTAAAAACTGAGGGACAGTGGAGAATGTGTAATGATTTTACTGATTTAAATAAAGCATGTCCTAAAGATCCTTACCCCCTACCTTAGATAGATTTATTAGTTGATTCAATTGCTGGATGTGAGTTGTTGAGTATGATGGATGCATTCCAAGGCTATCATCAAATATTTATGGCGCCGAAAGATAGGGATAAAACATCTTTTGTGGTCCCCAATGGTGTCTATTTCTTTCTGGTCATGCCATTTGGTTTGAAAAATGCAGGAGCAACTTATCAAAGATTAGTAAACTTTATGTTCAAAGACGAGATTGAAAAATTGATGGAAGTCTACGTCGATGATATGATTGTGAAAACAAAAAAAGCCTGAGATCACTTACTCGACCTCAGCCACATATTTGAAATCTTGAGGGCGTTTGGATTAAAACTCAACCTGAATAAATGCACCTTTGGAGTTCAATAAGGGAAATTTTTAGGTTACATGGTCAGCCAGAGAGGCATCAAGGCTAATCCCCAGAAGATTCAGACAGTCTTGGACATCGCCCTTCCAAGAACAGTCTGAGAAGTTCAGAGATTGGTCGGGAGAATAGTGGCTTTGAGAAGATTTATTGCAAGGTTAGCCAACAAGAGCCTCCCCTTTTCAAAATCCTGAGAAATATAAGAAAGACTAGTTTTTGGTGGACAGAGTAGTGCGATCAGGCACTGATTGAGTTGAAACAGTATTTGACTTCAACACTAATGTTGGCAAAACCCGAGCTGGGAGAGATTCTTCAGTTATATTTGGCAGTCTCAGAGGCGTCAATCAGCTCTGTATTGATATCTACCTGAGACAGTAGTCATCAATCTATCTATTATTGTAGTAAGTCCCTCCAAGGACCAGAGTTCAATTATCTATAGATTGAGAAGTTTGCATTGGCCTTGGTGACCGCTGCTCGAAAGTTGAGACCGTACTTCCAGTCTCACTCCATCATTATGCTGACAAACCAACCGCTGAAATAAGTTTTAGCAAAGCCCGATACTTCAGGCAGGTTGACCAAATGGGCGATCGAGCTTGGGGAGTTCGACGTCAAATTCCAACCTCGGATGCCATCAAAGCACAGGTACTGGCCGATTTTATTGCAGAACGAATCAATTTACCCGACCAGGAAACTGCAGCCCCTATTGTTTGGACTTTGCAGGTCGATGGATCATCGACCACCTCCGGAGTGGGCAGACGGGAAAGTTGGAAAAATGAGCTCTCATTCTATTTTTCAAAGAGGTCCTATCCCGTTAAGATCTGTTTCCCTTTCCCCCCAGTGGCCTTCTTGAGGATGATTTCCCCCAAGTCAGTAGCAGGCCTTTTTCCCCAACATGCAGAGCAGCTCGGCTCAAGCGCCCCCTGGTGGGTCGAAGGGGCCGCCTCGATCTACGGCGGTGGTGGGGCTTCGGAAGTCAACCTCACAGATATCACCTATTCAGCAGCCTTCTTATCGGGTGGCTTGCCGATAGGCTTGAGACCTGAATGTGTGGACTTGAGATTCGTTTCGGCTATGGGCTATTATATCATTTTGATCTGTATGAATGAACAGATTAAGAGTAAGCACAGGGATCAGATAAAAGATAATCAGTGCAATCGGCAGAGAACTTCTACCAAAATGATCGCCCGCAGGCAGGTCGATTAGGGCCGGGGATAGACCAGCCAGCACCAAACACCTTTCCTCGATCAGCACTGAGGCCTCTATCTGCTCGGACCTGACAAGTTCTCGAATGAAGGTGTTGAGCCAACTAGGCCTCTGATTATTAGGAATCTCCACAGGGCCCCTCCGCCAACCCCCAGGAATGGTAAGCACCCCTGGCCCTTGGATATAGAAAAAATATTTTTTCCACTCTTGACCATAGGAAGAGGAAGGAGGTATCAAATATTTCATACGAGGTCAAGCTGTAAGGTAATAAAAATTAGATTTCTCACTACTACCCAACTTTTGGGACATCGGAAGATGGAAAAGGTTGGAAAAATTGGCAAACCTAGCCGGCTGGTCGAGTATATACATTAGCACAGCAAAACTATACAGCGTTGCAAAGCAATTAGGTAAGAGTTGGGTAATGTAAACCGCTAAACCTACGAGGAGGTCGATTATAGGTTGTGTTAGGGGAAACCTCAAGCCACACTTCAACCCCTCCTCGAACACAGTTATGAACCCCCGGGGAGGTCGATGCATCCTACCCTGGGTCCCAAGAGCAACATCTCAAACTCATCAGGGATGTGGTAAGCTGCCCTAATTCTCACCAAATCTGCATTGCTTATTTTTTAGGGGATTTTTGTATAATGATCCAAGGTAAACAGTCAACCTCGGCTAACAGGCACATCAGAGGGCCCAACTTCTCCCTCCGATACTATTCTAGCCTCTTCAAGATTGATATCGCTAAGGGAACTATTGTTTTCACTCCGAGAGGAACTAGATTGGGCAGTGCCCTGAGTCTCACTATCACTCCTATGAACCATATTCTCACACCTATCACTACCAGAATCAGTATTAACAGACATGGTTCTGCAAAGTAATGGCGAAAAGTAATGCAGATGTAACAGACACACTTACAGTGTTAGTTTTGAAGCAGGAGATATGAAGCGAGAAGTTCTTCAATAATGGAGACTATCTGATACACAGGTTGCAAAAGTGTAAATGAATGGGTTTATCCCCCTATTTATAAGCGAACGTGCGTGGGAATCCATACAACTGCCATAATGACAACCTATTTCAATACGCTTCGTATCTTGTTCCTGCACGCTTCGTATCCCGCGTAGTGACAGCCGCATTAAATGAAAAGTAACCACCTCAGAAACCTGGTCGATAATTCAAAAACCCGAGTTAAATTTATTACCTGGCATATTTGAATGTAAACTTCTTGCTCCTTCTCATCGACAGGCTCGATCAGGACCGGGAGTTAGGGGGACTCATGATATGGGATAGCCCAATAGGCCCAACAGGCCTAATTCTAAATAATAAAGCCCATGAGGCCCAAATAATAAGTGCCTTGTTGACTTGAATCGATCCCTTGTGACAGCACTCATGGTCGATCAATATCGACTCCACGTGGCAGCATCCACAGTCAACTCGTATCGACTTCAAGATCAATCCACGTGTGCCAGCTCTTGTCTCTGATCGACATGAATTGACCACCAAATTATCCTTTACTCACTTATCTGGCAGGTTGAATATTTTCACGTCGATGACACGTGGCAGCCTGTATAACTACTACCAACAACTCTGACAACCTTGCTAACAATTTTGATAGACACGTGTCCCTTCTAGCACGATTATCTGGGAAAATTAGAGATTTAGCCACCTGGCACTGTATCAGATTTTGAACATGAAATAACTTTCAACCCCCTGCCAGAGGGAA
This sequence comes from Jacaranda copaia, assembly GCA_014898725.1. Lineage (NCBI taxonomy): Eukaryota > Viridiplantae > Streptophyta > Magnoliopsida > Lamiales > Bignoniaceae > Jacaranda > Jacaranda copaia. The sequence continues at coordinate 1,057,304 of JACGDI010005241.1, read as the reverse complement.
AGGACTATCACACCTAATAAGGGTATTTGGGTAAAGTCATGCCCACATAAAACTATAAATACAGCAGACCCAACGGTGCTTAAGGGAATGTTATTTACACTATTCACTGCATACCCTCCAAATATTCTGCTCCACCTAAACTAACTTGAACATCGGAGTACCTTAGCGGGGGCATCTCGGCTAGTTCACATGTGTTCGTGGTTGTAGATCTCAAGCCCAAAAACACTCAAATCCATTGGAGTACCTGACCTTCCAACTCATAGCAGCATCAATAATCATTAATTAATTAAATTAATTTAGGTAACTAAAATTGTATTCTTGTGCATAATGATGTATGTAACCAAATTATTAATGATTGGATTATTATTAACTAGATTTAATTGCTATAATTATATGTTTGATTTTTTTGTAATGTTGTGAGGATAAAATATCAACAAGAATCTGAGTTGATTCTTGCGTTTTGACTAAATTTTTTATTTAGGACTTAAATTATTAAATTTGAAAATATTGATATAGGAAATGATTATCGACTGGAACAAATAAGTCCATAAATATTATAGCATTTTTTAGCATAATTAACATATTACTATTACAATATTTTCAGAATTGAGCCCCCAAAATATTGTACTAATTGGAAAACAACTGATCTTCAGATATAAATAGTTTAACTAATGTTTGAAGAAAACGATACAAGCATTTTGACATTAAGTACATTATTTTGAAATAAGTGACGAGGAGCCAAAATCTATAGGGCAGTAGAACGAGGATATCATTTTTTGTGGGAATTAAGGTAAAGGTATTGCCTTTATTCTTCTAGGAAGTGAATAATCTCCACTGTTTAACTTTGCTATATCTGTTGTCTGAATTTGAATATACTCAACCAGGTTCCCAATAATCTCCACTGTTTAACTTTGCTATATCTGTTGTTTGAATTTGAATATACTCAATCGGGTTCCCAAATTTCTGTTATGTTATCATTTTTTCATCCCATATACCCTACAACTTTGCTAACTTTCCTTATATATGTTAATATTTTGGTATTGCTGACCGATTTCATTTTGTACTCTTAGTTAAGTCATTTTGCATGATACTTATACAACCTTGCAATCTAATGTTTTGTGGATTATACCATTCTATTCAATATGATGTACATACTTCTAGTTAGTGTTTTGAAATATGTTTTACTGTTTGTATTATGTTATGTCACCCTCAAGGGTGCACTGGGATATTACCACCTGAACAAACGCCATGGGAAGGGTTAGGCCTAGGACTAGGTCCAAAAAACGTAATGGGTAGTATGGACTGAAGGTAATGTTCTCCCCGCTAGTACCTATTTTCACTCTTGACTTGGAAATTGTTAGAGGTAGCTGTCTATGAGTGGTGAGATCTAGCATGCGACTAGCTATGCCACATGTCATGTTATGACTTATCGAGCCAAGTGCTTGTGTATTGAGCTAATGCTTAGGTAATAAAGAGATAAAGAAAGCCTGTCTTTGTTATAATTGTATTTTGTTTTACTTATTATGCTTTGTTTTGGAAGTAATAAGGTTGGATTTGCCAACGACATACTAACTTTTATGTGATCTCTATTGTATGGTATCCATTAGATTGTATCAATATGTTATGCCACTGCTATTGTTTGTCTTGTTACCTGAGTCTATATTTATCACCATTTTGTTATTTTCTAGTCTTATTTTCAACACTTACTTCTCAACTACTTATCATACTCTTCCTTCACTAAGTCATTAGGACTTACCCTTTCTATTATTTTTTATTCCCTTCCAAATAGGGTTAGATGGAGGTTTTAGGGCTTGAAGCTAGCCCAAATTATGGTGGCACTTAATTTTGTAATAGCATAGATGTTATATATTTATGGACTTAGATTTAGCAACTTTTCGGCTTATACCTATCTAACTTTGGGCATGTATATATTTATCTATAGACTTGACTAAGATGTCTTGTAATTAGTTAAGTTTGACTTAGTCATTTGATATGTACATTTCTGTATGCTTTGGGATTAGTTTTGTATGTTTATCTTTGCTGCTATCTTTTGAGATCATTCGGTGGATTTTGATATTTTTAAGTTACCTTTTGTATTATGCTTTAAGTTTGAATTGGCGGCACTTTAGGTTAGGTCTCATTCCTAGTTGGGTTGCTACAAATTTTGAGTGGCTTAAGCTTCACACTTCTTGATATGTTGGAGGAATAACTAGAGAGAACTTTTACTTTCTTTATAACCTTGAAAAAAGAAATTTCATTTTATTTTTTATACTTATTGTTTAAAGCAATGTGTAGTACAGATCTATTAAATTCTTCTTCTTTAGGATGAAAACTTGGTCTAATGCCCACATTTTGTAAGTTAAGATGAGCACATAAATGACCTTTTGATTTTTATTTTAAATCTAACAAAGTGCCAAGAAAACTATCACACACGTTTTTCTCAATATGCATGAGATCAAGGTTATAACATACCAAGTTATCTTTCCAGTAAGGGAGATTTAAAAAAAAAAAAAAGATACTTTTCTTTCTCCAACCATCTGGTAACTCTGGATTATCAATCACTTTCTTTCCAAATTTAATGGGAACAAAATTATTCAATTCATCAAGTATCATTAATGCAATCAGCTGAGGAGAAAGGCCCATAAATTCTTTACTTCCATCAAAAGAATTAGAATTTCTATGTAACAGATGATTTCTAGGCGAAAACCTACAATGACCCATATGGAACTTCTTTGAAGAAAAATGTAATCACATAAACCATATGTATTCATAACATAATAGACAAGTATAAAACCCTTTAGTTTGATGACCAAACAAGTCAGAATTAGCAAGAAAGTCACTAATCGTCTGCAATAATGCAATGTACATCTAAAAATTTTCCTTGCAAGCTAAATCATAAGTGTTTATCCTAATATCCCACTATTAGAGGTTACAAAGACACATCAATGTCATTTTCCAGTTGAGTTGGGCCAAAAATAAGCAACAATAACATGAAATAAGATTTTTTCATGCACATCTAAAGAGGTAAGTTACATATACTATGTTGTACACTCATAGTTCAGAATGGATTAAATTCATCCGAAGCCAACCCAAGTCTGACATTGCGAGGATCTTTTGCAAATTCAAAATGATAGTGGTCAAAGGTGGGCCAAGGTAGAGAATCGGTTGGATGTTTCATTTTATCATCCTTAGTGCAACAACCCTCAGCATACTATCTCGTAAATGATGCTATTTTGGATAACATGAACAACCGTTGCAACCTTGGTTTTAAAGTAAAATGCCATAAAGTCTTAGTTGCAACATTTTTACTCTCTATTTTTTTAATCTATCTACATTCATAACATATTTTACATTTAGTCCTCCATTGATTCACACCCCAATACAACATGCAATTATTTTTGACATGCAAACTATTTTCCTAACCTATGCCTAATTTTTTAATTATCTTCTTAGCATCTTACCAAGATTTTGGTATTTGCATGCCTTTGGGAAATTCCTCATTCAACAAATCAATCATCATTATAAATGATTTATCACTTCATTTACCAAGACACTTTATGTTATGCATTCTAATCAAGAAAGAAAGTTTTGAAAATTTTTTACAACAAGGGTATAACTCTTATTTAGAATCCTCAAGAAAGTGATAAAATTTTGTAGTCTCAACATTAGGTTCTTCATCTAAACCACACATAACACCATCATCATCAGTTATAAGCCCTAAAGTATCATGCAATAATCCTTAGGTGTCATCCTAAACATTCATTGAAGTAGGTGCATGTGTTGAAGGTGTAGCAAAAAATCTAAGCACACCATGTGCTAGCCAATTTGTGCAACCCTTCATGAAACCATCACAAACTATATGATCCTTTACTATGCCTCTTGACTTTGTTAACCTATTCTTACAATTTTTACATGGAAATAAAATCATTCCATTGATATTAGAATGTGAAAATGCAAAATTAAGGAATTTGTCAACTTTAGGTTTAGATGCATTACTTGCCTTTGGCAAATTCATCCAAGTTTTATCCATATCTAAACTCAATATAACCATCAAATAATTGACAACTAGTTCAATTATAAGAAAATTAAATAGTTGGTTTGCTAAAGAAGCTAAGACTTTGCTTACATTTAGTGATGATCCAGGATGAAGGCCTTCATCCTAGCCTCATGCAATGATTCCTTTGCAAAATGAGGTCCAATGTAAATTGAGCAATCGGGATGAGCTTAGGATACAGGAGGATTTACCATCCCTTATTTGGACCCTGACCATTTAATCCCAAGAGTTGGGTGGGGCTGGATGATGAGGAAAATATCCAAATTAACCTTATTAAATATACAAATTACACATGTGCCTTATGTATATTTATATTGAAATGGTTTGAAATTATTTTGTATTGCCTTGGAATAATATTTTAGAATAATAAATTTAAATAATTAGGTTGGAGAATCTACTATAAATAAAATTTATGTTTGATATTCTGTTTTGAGAAAAATAAATTTTATTATGAAATTATTTTTTTACAAATTTGTTTGACTAATAATTATCATATAAAATTTTATTATTGAAAAATATTTTTTATACCAATATAATAATTAACAAAATACATTTATTTTTAAAAAAGTTGAAAGATATATATATATATTTATTTATTTATTTATTTATTTATTTATTTATAATTGAGGTAATGCTATTGATAACCAGAAAAGAAAAGAAACAAGAGAAAAAAAAACTTTATCCTAAATTATTTGAATTTCAAGATTTTGTTTTCATGTGTAAGAATGTTGTAGTGAATGGAGTAAAATTAATTTCTTTATAATTGGGAAGAATAAAATAGTTGGATTTTTTGTTGCAATGAATGAATTTCTCTATATTAACTAAAAATAGAAAGCATATTTTAATTGATGGTATTTTAGTCTCTAAAATTTATCCCAACATTATTATCCATTAAAGTAAACATTCAATACAATTATCCACTTTTATCATTCATACTACCCTACAAAGTAAATATAATTTAAAAAATATAAAATTATCATAATCCTACTTTTCATCCAACATTTCATCCCATCACTCAACATACCATATCATTAAGTAAATGAGGCTTAAAAAAAATCAATATGCATTTAATAATATCATTTGAATAATAAAAATTAAGTAATAAACTAACAAGTATGTCATTTACATGCAAGAGATTCTAAGTTTTAAAGATCATTTAAAACATATATGCATATATATATATATATATATAAATAGAGACAGAAATAGGGAATGGAGCTAGTTGGAATAGGGGTGCACTTGGGAAATAGATTAAAGAAAAAATAACCAAGAATGGAATTAGTGGCTAAATGGTCAAATTTTGGTGAATTTGCTGCTCATTTAAGGTTTGGCTTTGCTTGATGTCAACTTGGCAATTTAAGTTGTTAGAACTCCAATAGTACAACTTCGTCCCCCACTGATTTGTAGTATGAGTTTTCTTATGCTAAAGTTAGTATTGGTCAATGGCTATTTAGATGCTGTTTGCCAAATTTAGTGGAAAGATTTTATACACTATCTTATTTAGGAGTTAGTTTGTAAGGTTCAATATCTTATTTAAAAATAAATTTTAAAGTGTTCGAATTTCGAACAAAATAAAATTTTAGAACACATTAAATAAATATAATAATAACTTTATAACTAATATCATTAAAATTAACGAAGTTTATTAAAATTTTAGATAAAATAAGCTAAAACTCAATACTTTTTACAAAAGTCCATAAGAACTTAAGTCAACACTTTTCCATACAAAAGTTAAATGCATTTCAAACAAAATATTAGGTACTGTTATTTAGTAGGTAAACAAATTGAAATGTGTTAATTAATACACGTGCTCACTAATATTAGCCAATAATTTCATTCTTACACGTGCTCATGTAATCTTTAGTATTTGAAGACAATATAAACAATTTACAGCTGATTTCTGTGCGGCATAATTGAGAGCAGAGTTGGAGTAAAATAGCATTTCTTTATTTATGCTTTTTTGAACATGATGAAAATTCTCACTTGTCCATTAAAGAGGATAGGCACCTGTATATGAATTTTTTAACATAATGGAAAATTTAATTAATGTTGTCTACCATCAGTGACTTTCTATAAATATAGAATCCAATATCAATGTAATTAGTTGCCTTCAGCTTTTAATTCTATGGATAAAAAAAAATAAGAAATTACATGTCAGTTACTCTCCAACTAGACAAAAAAATTGATATTAGCATACTTTTCAAAATAAAGGCAATAATAAACAATCTAATATCGGGAAGACAAATTAATAAAAGCCAAGCCAGTTGAGCAATTTGTGAGATTTTGAAAATTATTTCTATAACACTCTCTTTGGAGAAATTTATCCACGGAAATATGCCCTAAAACTCAATGTATGCTTGTCAATGCTCTATTCTCCTTCAATTCAGATGATGTTTGTGCTCATATAACAACTGAAAAGGAATTTCTAGGAGCTTCATACTTCTCTCAACTTATTTATCAAAAGGAACTTGTTTAAGTACCCATAAGCAACAAGGTCTTTTGACGTTGCCTTTGACGAGCTCTTATCCCGCAGGATATGTTGCTGGTTATAACAAAATGATTACAGCGAGGAAGAGAGACAAACATATGCACAACAATCAGAGAGGAATATATATATTTTGTTTTCGAGTATTTCATAGAATTTAACTGCATCTCTTCTTATATTCCTCACAAATTTAGTGTTGTTAATTAAACAATTAAAATCAACTAATACGGTGACATGATTAAGAAAATATAACATAAAAAGTATAACTCAAGCAATAAAGTTCCAAAAGTACCCAAAGTTTGTTATATATACAAAAAAATGAGCTGTATATGTTTCACATATGAAATAAATTAAAATACCAAAGTTAGAATTCAATTCAATAAGCAAATACAATTCCAAGCATCTCTTTTAAGATCAAAATAAAGAATTTCGCATTAATGTTTCTAAGATTTCAAAAAAGGGAAAAAGCTCCTCCAGCATTACGTTGCAAACACAAAGCGCTACTTACATCCAATTGAAGGAATATCAACTACAGCCACAGGAGAAAGAAACGCAAGAAGGCTAAAAACGACGCACTATTCTAACAAAGCCAGTAGCAAAACTTCACTCCTAAACCTGCCGCGTAATGAAGCAGTGAGTTTCTTTGGTGCTATCGCCCAACTCAACCGTTTGGGTTGGGCATCCACACACACATATTCACACTCATAAATAGACATGCAAACACGCCCTCAATCATTTGAGCACCCATATATATTACATATCCGGACTCACAAATAGACCAATGATGTGTAAAGATGAGGTTACTTTATATTATAAGTTTTCTAATACCATTTATATATATTTCGGAGCTTGGATTTGAAGAATCAAAAAAAATCCCCAATTCGATTTAAAAACAAATACTCTAAATCTAAGGTTCGATCCCATTTTCTAATTCCAACAAAAACATAGTTGCAAAAAGATCGTGCAAAAAAAATCAAGTGTTTGAAGCAGATAAACCCATCTACACCTCTAAATTATGAACAACAGTGAGCAAATTGAGATTGTGGATGAAGAAAATGTTGAGAGAGAAGAGTGAAAGATATGTGCCTCTTTTTAGACTTTTGAAAATTTATGGTTTCAGTATGAAAATTCCAGTAAATACTATTAAGTTATTTAAGCGCTAAAATTTTGGAGCTAAAAAAAACAAAAGAGGAGAAAAAACTTTTGAAGCTAGAATTTCAGCATCTTTTATAAATAAAAATTAAATATTTTATTTTTACTACACTTAATGGTTAAATGTGGGGAAACGTATCTATTACTACACTTGCATAAAAGTGTACAGAAAATATCGGAGCCAAATTTTGTGCACAAACACATTTTATGGATGAAAAAATTAAAAAAAATTAATTATTTTATCTCCCTACACCTAATCAAAAAATGTAGGGAGGTATTTATATTACTAGAAGTAATGTAGTGATACAACTTTTTTCTTGTAGTGATACATTGGGTGTTAATTTGTAGAAATTTTGGTGCAATACGAACTTTATCAAGTTCATGACATAGTTATTACTATTTAATGACTTTCTCGAAGTAAACATACCAAAGAATCACAAAAGTAATACCTAATGGACTCTCTAGGGTATATCACAAGCTTTGATAAGATGGATCTCATGTCCAACTTATCTTATAATAACTGGAAATCCCACAGATCCTCAAATAGGATTATAAAAGTGCTCTGTCTTGCCACATCTCAAGTGGTATTTTACTCCCAACTTTGAAGTTATTGCATTTAATAGCTTCCAGTAAGAGGATGAAAGCAAAACATAGTGGATGTAAATAAAAAGAAAATTATTATTAATGTGGCGTTGCATGATTGAACCATTCGATGCATAAAATTATCCTTAAGATCGAGAAGAATCCTCATGCATTTGAATTGGACTAAAGAGAGCAGGAACCAATATACCTCTAGCATCTTTTGATATGGACTTAGTTACTTCTAAATGAAACCTTGAACTCTTCAAGTATCTGATTGGTTACCCTACTTCCTTCTCTTACAAGCTCCAATAGAAGACTCTTGCTTCCTCCTCCAAAGAGAATACATCACTTATTCTTTATAGACACAAGTGTTTTTCTTCTAAGAGCTTGTTTGCTTGCTTTGATAACACATGATAGATACACAATCCAACTCAATTTTAATATTTGGTTCATTTTTAGAAATCTTTGATATAATTATGGCTCGACATGCATTTAAAGCCAAACTTGGCTTTTTTATCAAAACCTTAGAGTGTGATATATTTTCCAACCTAAATTGAAAATAAGTTATAGTTTGTCAAATGAAATAGTCATGCCAATAAAACATTAAAAGTTAGATATCAAGTTGCAAATAAACATTAAATAAGATACACAATAACTCACTATTTGTTCCAATCATGTTTATCATGCCTAATCTAAACATACCAAGAAAACAAGCTCTAATAGTATCCACACACAAGAGCCCACACTAAAAGTATTTCTTATGCTTGAAGAAAAATATTCCTACTTAAATATTCATAGAAGAGATGAAGAAGAAAGATGAATATATAAAGAGAACCTTTGCTAGCAAAAGTGAGCAACCAAATATGTTTTTTCAAGAAGAAAAAGTCAGACGCACACGAGAGTATAAGTGGCCACCCCCTAATCTAGCTATATATCTATATACAAAGGAGTGTGAGGTGTATATATATGTGTATCATAGATAAACCTATATGTATCATCTTCACAGTTTCTAGCGCCAGTAACACATGCCCTCGCCATATTCATCCAACATATTAAAGTGTGCTCCAAGATATAGGGTAAATTATATTTTTGACCTATAAATTAGGCCTTTTTTTGAATTTTAGTCCCGTTCTTTGTTAGTTTTACATATTACATTCACTAAGTGCATTTTCTTTTTTAATTTGAGGATTTAAAAGAGCTTCAGTCCGAAAGTCAACAAAGCAAATCACATGCCACTTATATGGCCATTACGTTAAGCTTTTTTGGTCCTATAAGTCAGGCCCATTTGAATTTTTGATTCCAACAAGAGCTTCATTAGATTTTTGCAGAAGAGGAAAAGAAATGGCTGCCAATGAAGGTGTAATTTATTTCTATGGCACACCACCTCCATTGAAAACCTCATGCACAAATGAAAATTTGGATAACAGATTTGATGGTTGTGCTTCCATGAATAAGAGGTATGGTTTCTTTGCTTGGGAAGACCCTCAAATGTGTGAAAGAGTAAGACAAGTAATACTTGAGTTACTTAGAATATTGAATGTAATGGAGAAAAACTTGTTAAAACTTCAAAAAATACAAACTATGTTCTTATATTTGTTGGTGGTTTCTTGGTTGGTGATTCTTCGCTTTATTGGGACCAAAATCCAAACAAACCTAACTTATAGGACAAACAAAATACCAATTTAACAGCCACACGAGTAGTATATGATTGGCTCCATTAACTATTAGATCGAAAGCTACTTTGGTCCTCAAAATTTTAAAAAAGAAAAAAATAAAAAAAAGAAAAAGACACTTATTGAATGCAATGTGTGAAAATCATAAAAACAGGACCAAAATTCCAATTGATCTACTTGTGAGACCAAAATACAATTTACCTCTAATATACTTAATTATGTCTTGTTAGTGGCATAAGTTAATTAAATTGGTCTTCGTTTAAAATTCAGTTTAAATTCAAATGGCCTACTACTAAGTCAAACATTTTGTCTCAGCAGTCTAATCCAAATTAATTAGTCTCCACTAACTAATTAATTCCTCTCATCTTTTTACATGATTTTATCTAACACTTAAATAATACTCTATAAATATCATATGGGTTCCCGAGTATTTGCATGCAATTCCTTAGATTCATCAATTAACTACCTAATCAATTAACTAGTGATGGGCTCACAATATTATATAATTTAATTTCTGAATAATTAATGTACTTAATTATTTTAATAAATAACATTCTTTCAATTAATTATTCTTGAATTAATCTCTAATGTAAGAGTGCCTTATCTTTATAGTCGATTTCTAGCAATAAACCGTTGAAACCTAATCAAGGGGTGAGTGAAATGTTTGATTCCTTCCACTTACTGTATCGTGTAAATATGGTCACTCCATTTTTTATCTCCCAATTGAGGTCTAAGACAGAGATTTATCAATTTTTCAATAACCTCAATAACCATGCACCTTCATAATGATCGGTTCAAGTGACCTCAATTTTAACTTGTTTTCGAATTATCACACTACCTTGTATAAGGATTTTGAAAACCAAACATCGTAGAAAATATAAAAGATCAACTTATTCAACAACTTGAGCAATGGATTCTTTATTAATTTTTATAAACCTCTGTAAACAAAACTTATACCCAACGTTGGCCTCAAACAACCCCACATACGGTTGGGGTAGGTATCAACATATAAGTAATGAAGCACAAAATTATCATGGAACCTCAAGTTTAAAAATTAATTATACACACTATCATAAATATAAAAATCCAATATTGATATGCCACTATGACTTTCTTATGTTTTTTTAAGCTGAAGCCATTCGGTAAACTTGATATCAAATAAGTACCAACCTATGTGTACTATTGTCTCTACTCTAATCTTCTATGAAATAGGACAACCTCCAACTATTTGGTGCATGCATCATATTGCAAGTATATCTAAAGCTCTTGATTCCTTATCTTAGAAGATTCTTCGACTTATGATTTTGAAATCAAGACCATAAAAATATATTTCATGATATGTACGATCATGTCTCACAATCATATATGATTAAGGGATTTTAACAAAATGTATTATTTGATTAGTAATATGTAATGTATAAGATGAAGATTGCCAATAAATCATATATTAATAAATAAAAATATTTATAAGAATAGTTTATATGCCTATTGTAGCACCTCACCTTAGGACAGCACCTAAGTTGAGGCACTACTCTAATTCAAACTTAATTCTTAGAGTTACAATTCAACAGTAGGCCCATAAATTCAAACATCTCAAAATTTAAACACTAATTCAACTCCAACAAGACTAAATAAAATCACAAAATAAATATATCATTAGAGTTCAACGAACTTAGTTAAATCACAATCACTGATAGATCACACCATCATTTTCGTCTTACACTACAACCTTCAAATAAAATATACATCACAACATCTCTAAGGTCAACCAAATAGTCACAAGTTCCATACTTAATTTCAGCATTAGTTCTATTACAAAACAACCATGCACTTCATTCCAAACCTGGCATTCATTAGAGCCCATCCTTGTCTGAAAGATTATGAAATACAGGGGGGTAAGTCCAAAGACTTAGTGAGGGACATGTAAAAGTAACAACAGTGTTTACTGAGGAGAAACTCAACTCGATAAAATATAATTTTTATCAAACTAAATATAACAGAATCTAAAAAGATAAATAGTACAGAGAAGTAAATAGGAAACTCTCCTACTTTATTGCTCCTAGAACATATTACAGGCAGACAAAAATTATTTAAGCAAATCAAACCCAAAGCATATGCACTCCAAGAAAAGGCTATAAGATATGCATTGTAGATTCTCCTTATACAAGACAGATAGATAATTTACCTAAGTGTAACAGCTTGGTATATGACAGATGCCTATACGAACTGTATATCACACTACTAATACCTAGGGGAAAATCCCTAGTGTATCACTCATACCCAGGAGAAAATTCCTAGCATACGGTTGGCACCCAAGGGGAAATTCCTAGAGTACCAATGACATCCAGGGAGAAATCCCAAACATGCCCCTGCATAACCAAACAAATCACCTAGTATAGCCCTTGACCTACATAATCATCGTACAGATAACAGAATAACTGCTTATATAGATGCCCAAGGGGAAAATCCCTAACGTACTATCAATTTCAAATCAATAGATCCAAACAAAACGTAATAGAATGCCACCAAAGCAATAGAAAATAGTAAATGGATATTAGATAAGCTAATATGATCAATAAACACAAAACTAATAATAGGTATGCTAACAAGGCAACAAATACAGTACAGATAGTATAGATACAAAACAAATAGATATCAGAATAATAGACAACAGATAGAAGTTCTAGGCATCAAAATGGATAGAAAATAGAACCGACATCAGAGATAACCCTCATAGAGGTATTCAAATCAAATAACAAATAACAGACAGATTTCAAACACAGTTCAGAATACGGTCTAGAAATAGTAAAACCCACACAAGGGTTTATTACAACCACAGATAAGAAAAGAAATGTCAGATTGGCTGACCCTCATAGGGGTTTCCAACAAATACGAATAGCTTAACAAAGCAATAACCCAAGTGGGAGACCCTCATAGGGTGCAACAATTTAAAAGTAAGTTAAACAAAGCAATAACCCAAATAGGAGACCCTCACCTCTTGCAATCCCAATCAGCAACAGTCAAAATCAAAACTACTACTCATCGATGCCCAACTCATCGTCACTTAATCAATAAAATATTCAAAGATTCAAAATTCTTGTTCAATCCTAATAACTTTATATAAATGCATCAAGCATTCTAATGCCATAACTATCACCAGAATAATACAGATTGAGATCCTTCTATACAAAATTTTCCATAATCAATATTTACGCATAAATCTCTAATCAAATTCCCATTTCAATACTATTTAACTTATAATAGTTTTTGATATCAAAATTTATATTCAACTTATTATTAATCAACATACAAGTCCAAAATTCATATCTCCTATCTCCCTATTCCTCGCATAGATAAACAATCATAGAAATACATATATCAATTCAAAAGCTCATCCCAGACAAAAACTAGCAATTGCATGCATGCATGTACATATATGTATAACATATAATTAACCAATAAAAAATTAAATTTCACTATTGAGGGCTCAGAATCATAAATCGATAGTACTGGGACGATCACAGCATCGAGACGAGAAGACTATCTTTTTGCCACCATCAAAAAAATCAACTCCACCATAGAGTTGTTCCTCTCGATGTGAGGATTCCAATGCTACTTTCTATTTCCAATTTTGAGCAATGTAGATGTCAAAATGAGCCAAAAATAGCTAAATTGTTCCTTCCTCAATTGTGCCCCTATCACCATCCCACCATCATTAGAGTCACCATGTAATGGTTCCACTAAGCTCACATCGAATGCTCCCCAACCCAACCCTTAGAATCAATGATGGCCGTCAAAAAATGCAAAACCCAGCTACCTCCATAGCTCATCTTCCTCAATCCACCTTCCATTGCCGCTGCTTCGCCGTTCAAGTGTAGTGTTTGAGTGGCTAAGAGTGTAGGTGGTGTTGAGGGAAAGATATTGATGGGTTTAGGAGGCTGAAAAAGCTACCGAAGAAGTTGGCCGATGGTGGTGGTATAGCTTCGGTGAAGTAAAGAAAAAGATAGGAAAAATGGTAAAGGAAAAGAATGAAGGAAAAAGAAAAGAAAGAGTGGAGAAGAAAGGGCCTTTGCCCGTTTCTTTAATCTCATTTTATTTTTTATTTTTTTAAATAAAATTTTAATTTCCAATTTAATCCTTTAATATTTTAAATTATGCAATTTTACCCCTCAAGTTTTTAGAAAATTGCGATTAGTCCCAAATTATTCAAAAGTCAACACAATTAAATCTACAAAAATTATAATTTAGCCCACAAAAATTTTTAAAATAATTAATAATGTGAAATTCATAAAATTTCCAAGTAACGATAAAATTGTATATTATAAATAAAATAAATAAAATTTTAGGGGTGTTATAGGCTTCCCCCTCTAAAGGAATATGGTCCCTAAATTCTCACCTAAACATTGAAATAGCTAGGGATATTGTTGGCACATGAGATACTCCTGCTCCTAAGTTGCTTTTTCAATATTATGATTGCACCACGGCACCTTCACCTGAGGAATATTTTGATTCCTAAGTTCTCAAAACTTTCTATCTATGATACGAACTAGTTGCTCCTCATATGTTAGGTTGTCTTCCAGTTCCATATGTTCATGAGATATGATATGAGATGAATCTGGGTAATACTTCCATAGCTGTGACCCATGAAAGACATCATGTATTCTAGCTAGACTCTAGGTAACACCAGACGATAAGCCGCTGGTCCAATTCTTTCGCATATCTCATATAGCCCCACATATCTTGGACTTAGTTTTCCACATTTGCCTATTCTTCTAATCCCTTTTCGCAGTAACACTTTGAGAAACACTCGGTCGCCAACCTCAAATTCCATATCCTTTCTCTATCTATCAACATAACTTTTCTATCTGTCCTAAGCAACCTTCATCTGATATTTTATAATATGTACCTTCTCTATAGTCTCTTGAATTAGTCCAAGCTTTATAATCCCTGGAGACTTTTCAGTGATACCTTTACATTCCGCTAAATCCCAATAAAGCAGGAACTAACACTTTTGGCCATACAGTACTTCAAATAGTGCCATTTGAATAACAAACTGATAGCTATTGTTATAGGCAAATTCAATTAGAGGCAAATGTCGAGTCCAACTTCCACCAAAGTCTATAACACATGCCCGTAACATATTCTTCAATGTTCAAATGACTCTCTCCAACTATTCATCGATTGAGGATGAGCCATCAAACTAAATTGCAATTTTGTTCCCAAATGTCTCTGTAAACCCTTCCAAAGTCTTGATGTAAATTTAGGGTCCCTATCAAACATAATACTCCCTAAGATTCCATGTAACCTAACAATCTTCTTAATATATAATTATGCTAATTTCTCGACCTTATAGTCAGTTCCAACCAATAGAAAATGTGAGAACTTTGTTAATCAATCTACTACTACCCAAATACTATCATAACTTCCTCTGGCCTTCAACAAACTAATCACAAAGTCTATAGTCACTTGTTCCCATTTCCAATATAGGATAGAGAGTGGTTGCAACAAACCTAATAGTCGCTGGTGTTCTGCCTTCATCAACTAGTAGATCAAGCATTTATGCACAAAATCTGCTACATCTTTCTTCATCCCGTTCCATCAGAACTATTTCTTTAAGTCCTGGTACATCTTTATTCCTCCGGGATGTTCTGTGTACCTTACTCGATACACTTCTTCCAATATCCTTTCTTTCAACTTTTTTGGTATACAAATTCTATTTTGATAGAATAGGATACCTTGGCTATCCATGCTAAACTTAGAATCTACAGAGCTTTGAATCATTTCTTTCTGTTTCAACATCCAATTCTCTCTGGCTTGAGCTTGTCGAATTTCTTCATACAATTCAGGTTGTACTCTCACACCTACAATCCAGAACTGTTATTTTAGTCTTATCATAGCGCTTGCTTTCAACTTTTCTGATGTTTTTACGCCTTGTAGATGAGCTATTCCTGCCTTCTGGCTCAGAGCATCAGCTACTACATTCACTTTTTTAAGATGATAATTAATGGAAAAATCATAATCTTCTAAGAATTCCATCGATCTTCATTGCCTCATGTTCAAATCCTTTTGCAAATGTAGATACTTAAGGCTTTTATGATCTGTGTACACTTCAAATGTAGCCCTATAAGGATAGTGCCTCCATTTCAATAGTGCAAAGATAACCACTACTAATTCTAGATCATGTGTGGGGTAGTTTTCCTCATGAGGTTTTAACTTCCTAGATTCATAGGCCATAACACACCCTTTCTGCATCAACACACATCCTAACCCCTTATATGAGACATTTGTATACACCATAAAATCTTTCAACCCATCTAGAAAGGCCAATACTTGTGCCATAGTCAAACAGTTCTTCAGTTCTTAGACTCTCTTCTCACACTCTTCATTCCAAATAAATGGCTCATCTTTCTAGGTTAACTTGGTTAGTAGGCCGGCTATCTTGGAGAAGTCTTGAACAAATCTTTGATAGTAATCGGCCATTCTTAGAAAGCTTCAAATCTCCATAACACTCTTAGGCCTTTACCAATTGACAATCACCTCTATCTTGGAAGGGTCAACTTATATCCTATTTTGAGTGATTACATGACCCGAGAAGGCTACTTTCTCTATCTAGAACTCATACTTACTAAACTGGGCATACATTTGATGTTCTCTTAAAGTCTTCAAAACTATATTTAAGTGCTTCATGTGCTCTTCTCTATACTTAGAGAAAACTAAAATATCGTCAATGAAGAAGACCATAAATTGATCCAAATAGGATCTGAATATTCAGTGCATCAAATCCATAAATGTTGTCGAGGCATTAGTTAGGCCGAACAGCATCACCATAAATTCATAGTGACCATATCAAGAATTGAAAGTCATCTTTAGAATATCCTCTTCTCTAATCTTCAGCTGATAATACCCTTACCTCAAATTTAGCTTCGAGAAGATTCTTGATCCCTACAGGAGGTCAAATAACTCTTCTACATAAGGTAATGGATACTTGTTCTTAATGGTAACCTTGTTTAATTCCTGATAATCGATGCACATTCTCATAGACCTATCTTTTTTTCTTAACAAACAGCACTTGAGCTCCCCAAGGCGACGTATTGGGTCTAATAAACTTCTTCTCTAACAATTTCTGAAGCTGACTCTTCAATTCCTTAAGTTTAGTAGGCACCATCCAATATGAAGGTTTGGAAAATGGTGCAGCCCCTGGGAGAGTATTAATAACAAACTCTATTTCTCTGTTAGAGGGTAGCGAGTTTAACTCTTTATGAAATACCTCAGTATATTCCACTGCCACTTCTACTTCTTTAATCCTAATCATGTCCCGAGGTTTGTTGATGAGGTATGCCAAAAATCCTTGCCTACCCTCATTCAGAATTTACATAGCTTCGATAGCTGATATGATCGGTATCAGAGGAGTTTTATCTATGGAAGGATGAGAAGATATCAACATCCCTCCCTCGAGTGTTTGCACTTAGTGAAATAATTCACTTGTGCTTGGTAGTTGTATAGCCAATCCATTTCAAGGATTACATCATATCTTTGTATGGGCATTTCTATTAAATTAGCTGGACACACTCGGCCTTCAATCATAATCGAGCAATCTTGATAGATTACATCAACAACTAGCCCTACTCCCAAAGTTGTTCTCACTTCTACTTCATATGCCATGGTTTCAAGTTTCATATTCAATTTTGCAGAGAATTCAATAAATATGAAAGAATGGAAAGCACCGGGATCATATAATACTTTACCAAGAGTTTTGGAGATAGTAGTCATACCTTCTACTACCTCATTAGGGTTCGGTGCGTCTTCTCTAGTGATGGCACAAGCACGGGCCTAAATTTTCTACTTTTCTTTTCTTGTCAGAACTAAGCCTTTCTTCCCTGGGCAATCTTTCAGAAGATGCTAGCTACTACCACACCATAAGTATTTACCCTATTTCTACTAATAGTTCACTTTCTCATGCCCTACTGACCTACAAAATCCACATAAAGTCGGTGCCTTTTCTTGAGCTCGATTCACCATCCCATCTGCCCGAGTAGTCCTCTGAGCCACACCCTCAGCATATGGCCTCCGCTGTTTCTTGCTGGTGCCACTCAGTCTACCAGGAGACGATCTTCCCTTTTTATCTTTTTCTTTGACTTTCCTGATTTTCTACAACTCTGATTCCAATTGCAATGCCTTACTGACTATTATGTTGAATTTGGTAAATCAAAGATGGCTAGACCCCATCTCAACTCTGGCCGCAATCTTTGGGTAAACCATTGAATTTGTCAACTTTCATTATTCTAGACATAAGATGCATATTAGATGAGCCAGCTGAAGGTTGCCTCATACTGACTAACAATCTAATTTCTTTGAATCAAATTCATGAACTCACATTCCTCAGACTGCTTGACCACCAGGGGTATATATTTATCCATGAATTCTTTAGTAAAATTATCCCATGTCCATTGGGTTCCTGAGGCTGCTCAACGACGATCTATCATTTTCCACCATCTTCTTCCAGATTTTGCTACGAAGAATATGGCAAACTGTACACAAGGTCTTCAACCTATTCTTTAACCTTTCTATCATCTGGTTCTCCATAGAACTTAGAGGGCTAAAAATGAAGGAATCTTTCTAGAGCTCGATCTTCAGCCATGGGTTGAGCTGGTAGCCTGACTTCAGGCTCTCTCTGATATGTAGGTCTCATTTGTTGCCCAACTGAAGGAGTTTGTGATACCTCCTCTCTTTACTCAGCCTGAGAATAAGTCGAAACTCCTTATCTGAAGGCACGATGGTCTTGAAATTGCTGTTTAGGAGGTCTTTCTTGCTAACCAAATTGGAGTGATGCAAGTCCAAACACACTGCCACAGGATGCCATTACAGTCTCAAGATTTCAAGAATATCTCAACCTGTAATTGAAAGTTGAAATCAATATCCCAATTCTCAATATCACTTCAATAATTCAAGTTTTAATAAAGAAAACAATATAAGTTAAGTAAACTTTAAAAACGCATAATAGGAAAGAAAGATTAAAATAATTTCCCTAAAAGTCAAACATTATCATAATATAAGTTAGCAATAGTAGATTACAAAAGCATATATACAAATCAGAGGTAACAAAATTGGCTATGCTAACGGAACACCTAGTCGTAGATAAAATGATAAGGCATTCAAAGGAAAAAGATAGAGGAAATGATATCAATTATAGTCACAAAGTTATCAACTGCAATTACAAGGTTTGATAATTAGAAGCCATCAAATGCTATCCTGCTAACATACTATAATGCTACAACGCCATGTCTCGCATCTAATCTTCCTCATTAGTGAAGTCAGATAACTTGCTCGCCTCATCTATTATCCACTGATCTTTTTTGTCATCTATCTCAAATGGTGCCACGAGTGGAGTTTTTGGGATGACATCTGCATCTTCTTTAGGTTCTTCCTCAGACTCCTCATCTGAGTCTTTCTTTGGTTCAACCTCTAGCTTTGCCTCAGGTTTTAGTGCTCACTCCTATTGCTGCCAACCCTGTCTTTGATCAAGAGTGGGGATCTGGTGAATGCCTGATGGACTGACCTCTATATCTATCCCAAGACCAACTCCAATAGATTGATCAATAGCCTTGCAATAGTAGTCCATCACTTAACCCATCTCATCTGCCACTGGGTGAGGAACTTGTAAAAATCTCCTATAATCAGATTGCAAGGCTTGAAATGTTGCCTCCATGTTAGCTTGCAAGGATCAAAGCTCTTGGATCTGCGCTTCAACAATATTAACTCAAAGGCGCTCCCATTCAAGGTCACCCATGACTCGATCATACAGATAGTCCTCAGCACCCAGCATTTCTTTCAAAGTACGCACCTCTTCCCGAATCTAATGAAGATGTTTATTTTGCCCATAATAGTTTTCTTCCAAAGTCCTGCAATTCTTTCTAAGATTCTTGCTTTCTTCTTTCAACTCCTTAATCTTGTCCTCTAGAGTCTCGTCATTTTGGTCATTCGCAAGCACCTTTCGTTTGTCAAATCTACTAGCCATCCTACAACAATTCAAGAAATTTGTCTCAACAAAATCAAGCAATATAATTCTAAATCCAAGCCTTAGGAACCTACTATACTCTATAGGTCCTGCTATAACTTAATAATCTTGTCAATACCTTAAGTGCACATTGAAATAACCCAAATAGACATCACTGAGGGTTCTATCACATGTTCACACCTAGGTTATCTAAGCCTAGACTCTAATACCACCTCTATAGCACCCCAGCTTAGGACAGCACCTAAGCTGAGACACTACTCTAATTTAGACTTAATTCTTAGAATTATAATTCAATAGTGGGCCTATAAATTCAAACATCTAAAAATTTAAACATTGATTCAACTCCAACAAAACTAAATAAAATTGCAAAATAGATATATCATAAAAGTTCAAAGAACTTAGTTAAATTACAGTTTCTAACAGATCACACCATCATTTCCATCCTACACTACAACCTTAAAACAAAATATACATCACAACATCTCTAAGGTCAACCAAACAATCACAAGTTCCATACTTAATTTTGGTATTAGTTATATTACAAAGCAACCATGTACTTCATTCCAAACCTAGTATTCATCAGAGCCTACCCCTGTCTGAAAGATTATGAAATACAAAGGGTTAAGTCTAAAGACTTAGTGAGGGATATGTAAAAGTAAAAATAGTGTCTACTAAGGAGAAACTCAACTTGATAAAACATAATTTTAATTAGACTAAATATAATAGAATTCGAAAAAATAGACAATACAGAAAAGTAAATAGAAAACTCTGCTGCCTTATTGCACCAAGAACAAATTACAAGCAGACAGAAATTATTTAGGCAAATTAAACCCAAAGCATATGCATTCCAAGAAAAAACTATAAAACATGTATTACAGATTCACCTTATACCAGATAGAGAGATAATTTACCTAAGCGTAATAGCTTAATACTTGACAGATGCCTATACGGACTGTTTAGCGCACCACTAATACCTAAAGGAAAATCCCTAGCATATCGCTCGTGCCTAGGGGAAATCCCTGGCGTACAGTTTGCACCCAGGGGAAATCTCTAGTGTATTGGTGACATCCAAGGGGAAATCCCCTCTGCATAACCAAACAGATCACCTAGTACGGCCCTTGGCCCACATAATCACCGTACAAATAACAGAATAACCACTTATACAAATACCCACCCTAGCACATTGTCAGTTTCAGATCAACAGATCAAAATAGAATAGAATAGAATGCCACCAAGGAAACAAAAAATAGTAAATAGAAATTAGATAACCCAACATGGCCAATAAACACAGAACTATTAACAAATATGCCGACAAGGCAACAAATACAATACAGATAATATAGATATAAAACCAACAAATATCAGAATAACAGACAACAGATAGAAGTTCTGGGCATCATAATGGATAGAAAATACAATCGACATCAAAGATAACCCTCACAGTGGTATTCAAATCAGATAACAGATAACAAATAGATTTCAAAACACAGTTTAGAGTACAGTTTAGAAATAGTAAAACCCACACAGGGATTTATTACAACCACAGATAAGAAAAGAAATGTCAGATTGGCTGACCCTCACAGGGGTTTCCAACAAATACGAGTAGCTTAACAAAGCAATAACCCAAATAGGAGACCCTCATAGGGTGCAACAATTTAAAAGTAAGTTAAACAAAGCGATAAACCAAAATGGGAGACCCTCACCTCTTGCAGTCCCAATCAGCAATAGTCAAAATTAAATCTACTACTCGTCGGTGCCTAACTCGTCGTCACTTAATCAAGAAAATATTCCAAGAAACAAAATTCTTGTTCAATCTTAATAATTTTATAAAAATACATCAAGCATTCTAATACCTTATCTATCACCAGAATAATACAGATTAAGATCCCTTTATACAAAATTCTCTAGAATTAATATTTACACACAAATCTCAATCAAATTCCTATTTCAATACTATTTAACTTATAATAGTTCCCAATATCAAAATTTATATTCAACTTCTTATTAACCAACATACGAGTCCAAAATTCGTATCTCTTATCTTCCTATTCCTCGCATAGGTAAACAATCATAGAAATACATATATCGATTCAAAGGCTCATCCCGGACAAAAACTAGCATATATATATTTAACATGCAATTAACCAATAAAAAATCCAATTTCACTATCAAGGGCTCAGAATCACAAACCGATAGCACCGAGATGATCACCACATTGAGATGAGGTAACTGCCTCTCCTCCACCACTAACTGCCATCCACCGCCAGAAAACTCAACTCCACCACAAAATTGTTCCTCTCGATGCGAGGATTCCAATGCTACCTTCCATTTCCAATTTCGGTCAACGTAGACATTGGAATGGGCCAAAAACAGCTAAATTCTTCCTTTGTCTATTGTGCTCTGATCACCGTCCGACCATCGTCGAAGTCACCATGCAATAGTTCCACTAAGCTCCTCACGTCAAATACTCCCTAACCCAACCCTCAGAATCGACGATGACCATCGAAAAATATGAAACCCAACACCACCATGGCTCGTCTTCCTCAATCCACCTTCTGCCACCGCCACTCTGTCATTTGGGTGTAGTGTTTAAGTAGCTGAAAGTGTAGGTGGTGGTGAGGGAAAGAGATTGATGGGTTTAGGAGGTTGAAAAAGCCGCTAAAAAAGTTGGTCGATGGTGGTGGTATAGCTTCGTGAAGGAAAGAGAAGAAAAGGGAAAATGGAGAAGGAAAAGAAAAAAGGGAAAAAGAACGAAAGAGTGGAGAAAAAAGGCCCCTGCCCGTTTGTTTAATCTCATTTTCATTTTTTTTAATAAAATTTTAATTTCCAATTTAATCCTTAATATTTAAATTATTGAATTTTACCCCAAGTTCTTAGAAAATTGCAATTAGCCTCAAACTATTCAAAAGTCAACACAATTAAGTCTACAAAAATTATAATTTAGCCCGCAAAACTTTTTAAAATAATTAATTATGTGAAATTCATAAAATTTTTAAATAATAATAAAATCATATATTATAAATAAAATTTTAAGGATGTTACACCTATCTTTATTGATTTGATGGGTACTATTCTAACATTATCATTAAATATATTATCAATAACATTACTTTTTCCTTATAGTATATGTTGCTTTATTCACTTGCGAACTTGCGAGGTTTAGACAACTAAATTAGGGCTAGATGGATAGCTTGAAAGAAGTAAGATCCTTTTTATATTTCAACTTGTTAGCAAATTAAAAGAGTATAGAGTGTATGCTTGTGCTAGTGTAAACTGAACTAATTGAACACAAGCTAGAATAGTAAGAATAGAAATGAAATAACATATAACGAATAGTAGCAAAATTTGAGAATATAAGCTGGAATCACAAAATTCAATTTACATAGATAAGGGGGGATCCTACTTGTTGTAATTTAACCAAAATATGAAGTGTCAGAATTGAGGTCTGTGGAGCCATAGCTTCCTTAAAGCTTTATTCATCCTCCTAACTAGTGCTCAAAGGACTTCGACGAACAGCAAGATTCTTGCACTACTAAAAGAGGTACTCCTATTGGCTATGATGATGAACCTACTAACTTCAGAATCTTTCTTCGTAAGGACACTAAACCTATTAACTTGAGACTCTTATGTCCTAAACCTACTAACTTGAGACTCTTTTGTCATAAGGACACTACAATGTACTATGTATGCTTGTGAATATGTATGTTCTCCCCTTCTATCTAGTCCTATTTATACATGCTACGTGACTAGCTGAAGAGATATAATTTAAATAGGCCATAAAGAGCAATTAATCAAACAACCTAAAAGGCTAAGAGTGAAGATACATTATTTAAATAAGGCAATTAACTTGACAACTTAAGAGGCCAAAAAATGAAGAGGCACACCAATTAATTGAAGGGTCATTTTCTATAGAGATGTGACTTTTGGACTAAAAATTAAATTTTGTATAAAATAAATTAATATGGGCACACCTACAACCACACTCACACAACAACCAAGCTATATATATAAAGCCTATCACTTAAAAATAAGATAGCTTAGTTTGACCTTTGATTTGCCCACAAATTTGTCTTTTCAAGTGGCTCACTTTAAACTTCATTTTCTCATTCAATTTTTTATTAATTTGGCATGTAAATACACTATTAACATCTCCTTGTCAAGATGAATTCATTAAGCATATGTTTCTTTGCGTTTAGAATTCAAAACCATCTTTTCATTTCACACAAATTGGTAGGTCACATGCCAAATTCTACACAGCCAATTTTCAAATGGGCACAAATTAAGATTTATTATATTGCTACATATAAGTAGAAATCAATTAAAGACAGCAGAGTGTTAATTTACGGTAGGGAAAGAAAGCTTCTTAAAGAATTTCATGTATAATAAGTGAGCGAAATAAAAAAGAATCAGGGGGAGAATATTGCAATTTCAAGTTGAACTATATTTGAAAATTGCAGTTAAAAGGTGTTTGGGAACTCTTTAAGTTACTTCATAAAAATTTTTTAGAGTTTATTAGCTATTTTAAACTATTTGACAGAACATTTTGGAGATGAGCTTTTGAGATTAAACCTACTCTTTATTTTAGGTTGTTTGACCCATTTTTATTTTCAATACTATTTGAAAATGAAAAATCATGAATCATTATCCATGTTCACACAAAATATTCTTTATATTTATTTTTAATTGTTCCTAAATTTATTATACTATTTCATTATCATATCAATCAAATTCAAATTCAATTTAATATAAAGTAGCCATTGTAATTTTAAAATTAATAAAATATACAATAAATATTTTTTAATGTAAAAAAATATAAATTATCTAAATTTTCATTATTTTCAAACAAAACATCCAAATGCAATATCGTTTTCATATTCAAAACTCCAACTAACTTTGCAAAATTAGAAAATGGAAACATATAACCAAATGGGTTGTTTTGAAAATAAAATCAATATTTGCTCTAAAAATATTTTAAAACAAATAGTGTTTGATTAATTTTATAACTCTTTAAAATATTTTATGAGGTGCTTGAAAATTTTATAAGAATAATGATATTTTAAAGTGTTTGGTATAAATTTTAAGAAAGGGAATTGTAGACTCTCAAATAAGCCCTTTCAAAAAAGTAAGTTTGAAACTTATTTTTACATTTTAACAAATTCCTTTATAATTATTTAAATTAATTATAAAATTATAATTACTTATGAATTTTAGGATCTTATTTTATTTAAAAATTCAAAACTTTTTTTTTTAAAAAAAAAGAAAACTTAATATTCTATATACTCTAAAAATATCCTATAAAATGTACAAATTTATAATTAAGATTCTTCATAAACTTAGTTAAACATCCTTAATTTAACAAGCTCTTACTGGGGACTGCCAAAGCCCATTTGTTTAATTTTTTCCTTCCTATGTCAATGTTTATCCAAAGGAATTTTTAGTAGTAGATTTGTAGAAAAGTAGGAATGGTAATATGACGAGTCAAAATTTGAATCCAAACTCAATGAGGTAGGAACGGGTATGGGGAATGATTTTTATAATGGAAAATCTGAATCCGAACGCAGCGAGGTAGGAATAGGGTATGGGGTATGTTTATTATAACTTGATAGATTTAAGATGGGGCACAGATTTTATTCAACGCGCCCCGTATAACATATATAATAATAAAATAATAAATATATTGTGTACATAGAATATTTTTCTATATTTTTAGAAATTAATAAATGAATTTGTTGATATGTAATTAATATTTTAACTTGAAATTAGATTGAGTGTATTAAATATAAGTTGTGGTATGTTTAAATTTCTAATTTTAATTTAATCATTATAATAAAACAATATATCTCTATTGTATTCTTTTTTTATTTTTGAGGCTAGCAGGTTAACCTACCAATCCAATGGGGCATGAGACTAGACGGTGCAAGGCGCGAGGCAGAGTGAAGTCTTGTGGGGTGGGGTATGGGTGTTGAGCCAAACCCAACCTATTGTCAACTCTATAGAAAAGGTGCATAAATGGTAGTGTGTAAATGAGATCAAATTATTCGCGAATAGTTCAGGCTCGATTCGATGAAAACTTGTATTCGGCTCGATCTTTTTGAACCCAATCTTAATTAGCCAAACTCGAGCTCGTCAATCAAACGAGTCAAGTTGAGTTCAATAATATTCGACTCAAAAAGTTTGCGAGCCTAAACGAACTTTTTTATTGTATTTACACACATATATATAATTATAATTTAGGTCCATATAATAAAATCTATAAAGATAAGTAAATGATAATAATAATTATAATAGTTCAATTTTTTAATTTTAGGAAAATATATAACAAAATTATTTAAAAAATTTTATAATTATAAATTTTGTTTTGAATTTAAATGTGCTTGAGTTTATCCAAAACCTATACAAGCTCGAACTCGAGCTCATCTGAGCTTATACGAATTGAGTTCTTCTACTTCTCTATGTCAAACCTTATCAAATCAAGTTCGATAAGGTTAGGTTTGCCGAGCATTTGTTTATTTCAACGAGACGAGCTTAAACTTGGCTATTTAGGCTCGACCAAACTCAAAATCAAGATAGAGCTCACGAATTAATAAACGAACCAAGCATGAAACTGTTAAATTTGGGTTTGGCTCGACTCATTTATACCCCTAAACTATTAAATGGCATTCATTAAATGCGTAATCTTGATGGACAGACTCAATTGTTCTTTCTAAAATTAGCTCGTGTTTTTAGCTAATGATTTATAATAGCCGAAGGCGGAAAGGTAAATCCAGGGGTCCAACAAGAAATGCTATTCTTATTGCGCAAACAAACATCAAAATTTTCATCATACCAGATATTTAATTCTAATTTTATGATAATTATTAATAGTTAATAGTTAGTATAGACACACTATTGATTCATTGCAATTTGATTTGGTCTGAACGTTGATGAGGATAGAAATTATATCACCAAATAAGATAACAATTATAATAAAATCAAGATGAAGAGGATCCTTCCTGAATTTTGTTGGTCTCGTCTCCAAATCTAAAATGTCGCAGCACCCCTAATTCTTAGACGCTGCTCAAGTCAATAAATTGAGTGTATAAATATTGCTAAGACATTGAGAGTGGAAACAAAATTTTATGCACGCCTCATAAATGACAATTCTTTAGCTATTTATAACAGTACGCTATATGAATAAATGACCTATTAACTTAATCTAAGCCATCCATGAATAAACAATTCAAAGATAAAATTTCATCCCATTTATGTAAGCCATCCATGAACTGTTCTGATATACTTCACGACGGCTTTATCAATTACTACCGACCAAATAAAAGAAATAATTGCATTTGGCTATATCTAAGGCAAGCTATATTCAAATGCTTACCTCATCTTGACATTATAATTCACTCAAATTATAAAATATTTTCGAATAAACTTCCCATAGTTGTCAACATTTTCTCGGGCTGTCATTTTGATGTTGAATGTGCCTAACACTGTAAGTAATAATTCAAAAATTCGTTTACCATTCGTATTTGTATTTATTTATACAAAATTTATCTACTTTTATTTAAAGTGAATATTATTCATATTCGATTAATAGATATTCGATTATAAATAAATACGAATACATATTCGATCTTTTTAATATCCACTTTGAATATAAATTTATTAAATAATAAATAATTTATATTTTTCAATAAAAATCTCATAATCCATATATATATATAAATTATAATTGAAAAATTGAAAGGAAAAAAGAATAAATTAAAAAAAATTATTATAATATGATAAAAAAAATATTGAAAAATAAAATTAATCAACATAATTGTTGTTTATTGACTTTATAATCAATATATTTAAATATAATTATTAATATTAATTATTACTAATAATCAATTATTAACTAAAATTTTTGCTATTTATTTAATTGCTTTCTTTTTTATGAAATTTTATATTTCCTTCCATTAATTAAAAATACATATTTATTATAGATTCATATGTTAACATTTTGGATATTCGCAAATAGATATCTAAATAATTATCATCAAATATGAATACTAAAAAAAAAATTCAAATATGAATAAATTTAATTAAATATAGATGCATTTAAATAATTATATTCGAATACACATATCCAAATGCGATCGATATCCAATGCATACGAATTCGAATATCATTCTTAACTACCCGTCAAATTTGTATCCATATCCAAACATTCGACAAGTTAAACGAATACGAATATGAAAATAGTGTATTCATCTGCTTATTATCTGTTTAAACCCCTAAATTTGTGTGCCATTCATTGAATCAAAACCATTGTTAGAATTTTTGTGCCATTCATTGAATCAAAACCATTGCTAACAATGAGCAATAGCAACAATTTTTCTTTCACAAATAGAGCCTAAAAATCACAAACATAAGCATGATCAAATGAGCTAACAGCAAAAGTATGACAAAAATGTTATTCCACAAAAATGGTCAAATGTGACGCCAAATAGCTAAAACCAAGTGCTTTTTGGAGGACTGATAGAGAAATGTTAAAAGGCCATCCATCTGAATAGCCCTTTTTCCACTGGTTGTTGTTAGCAGGTTGTAGCGAGCATTGGCACCTTTATTCTGGCAAGGCAACATCTTCTTGGTTCTTCAAGATATCCTTTACACATTTGGGGGTGGCCATATCTTTCCAAATAATTCTTCAACCCGCTTTGATTGACTAGCATAGCCATCCATTCCAGCAGTTAGAAGCTCCACAGCTGCAGGGCCCATACTTGAGGCAAAGCTGTACTGGTCCCAATTCACAAGCTGCAAATTTGATTTAGCATGAGTAAAGACGGCTTAAGAACCAGTAATAATCCAAGGTAGATAACAGGTGCTAGGCCAAAAACAAAGAAAACAGCTAAATTTTGCAACTTCATTTTCTTGTGCACTTTCAGCAACAAGAAAGTTCCATAGTGTCTTTATGTTGTTCATCTGACGCTCCACGTGAATCTAGTAAAAAATGAGACAGTTATACAGAAGAATGAGCGCCTGGACCCACTTTGTGTTTAAAAAAAACCCAACTTGTTCGTGGATAAGGAGTAGCTAGAAAGAAACTTTAAAAATTTTTTGACAATAAACTTCTTGAGACTTCAGAAAGTTAAGGAGTTCAAAGCTATTCACGAGCAAATCTATACACCTTGGAGGCCAGATATGAGTGAGGTCCACTGTCTAAATACAGGCAAGTGGAAACCATTAAATTTAGAGGACAAGTAGATCTCTGCTGATCTGAGGCTTCTGGACAAGGGACCTACCATGGATATTTTTTCAGCCAAGGGATAGAGCAACAAAAGTTGAAATGTATGAATTTAGCAAAATCATATACTGTATACGTAGTAAACTAATTGATGGAGTGAACGCAAGCAGAAGAGCAAGAAAGCAACATTAGAGCATCAGAAATTATAATTTAAAATGGAATACCGTTAGAGCAGGAATATAGTAATTATATATATCTGCACTACATGCACGCATTATAAATATCAAACTTCTATGAATAGAGAGATCCAAAACATGTAGATGAACATGGCATTTTACTTGCAGCCTAGTCAATAATATTTCTAGAAGCATCTCATATGCAACTTTCCACAAGAAAATGGGCACAGGTGGAAATCTATTTGGCCTTCTCAAATGTAGTGAATTCAATCTTTATTAAGAAATCATTTGTTTCTGGTTGATTAGACTCTAATAAAACTGGTAAGGACAGTTATGGAGACAATTGCTCTCATGTGGAGTTGAGGACCAATGCCATTATGGATGCATGGCAAACATGTAATCTCTCAAGATAAAAAGACAGATCGCCAGCATTTCTCCGTGATGTAAAAACTATACCTAGAAAGTTGCTAAAGCAGTTGTTGAGTCCAAGGGCAAGTAAGTGGCAACTGGCCTGCACATTAAGTTACCTACCTCTCTATAATGACTACCATTTGATTTGGGCGCGAACTGATGCTTAGGCAAAATCTTAACAGCTGAAGACCATAGCAGATAGTGAACTTCTATGAGAAGTTCAGACAAGCAACATGAAGTAGAGCCTCCCTTTTGGATAATCTGAAGAGTATAATGCAAATCTAGATTGACACAATTTCAGAAAATCCTCTGATTCAATGTAAACTATAATGTCATAATGTCTAGGACAAGAGAATTTTTCTGGTCCTTCATGCATTAGTATTTAGTACTGCTTCTTATTGTACTAATCTCCAAAAAAATTAAAAGAGCATTAAAGAAAGCAAACCTCTTCATCACTAAAATTATAGGAGGCAGAAGATTGAGGGGATAGCCTTCTTGTGAGAGAATATTTCTCATCTGGAGGTGTCGCAGACTCCTTTAGAGACTGCAATATCTTCAGTGGGGAGATAATGTAATCAACCCTGTAGAGAAAATCATTATATTCAGGTAACTGACAACTGCTGAGAATGCAAATGCTCACGTGAGTCATTACCCTAATAGATTAAAGATGTCCTGTTTATTACGAATTGCTGCCGCCATCAATTTTGACTTATGCCCATACTTATGAATGTAATTGTAGGCTTTCATAACCTGAAATGACACAGGAGATAAGGCTCATAAAGCATTAGCAACTGTTTAGTGCTCCAATTATTTTTTCCTGACAAAAATAAGAAGCAGAGATGGAAGAAAAGAAGTCACCATTGTGAAACTTATTGGCCAATGCACAGCTTAAGAATTTGAACTAAGCATGATGTGATATATACTACATGTATGTCTATTTCACCGTTTACATAATTGTTACGGCTTTCGCTTTTCAATTTCATCAAGAAACAAACCATAGGCAACATGCATTTCCACGTGTAAATGCAATCATGTGTATAAAGTTCTAAGCAGTCAACCACATGACCAGATGTGGGACAAACAAGTCAATCTGGTAAAGCTGAAAAGACATACAGACCATTCAAATGCAAGTAATAGACGCAAAATATCACAGGTGGTTGAACTGACCAAAGCCAAGCCAGGATCTTCTCCTCTTCTAAGAGCAGCTTCTACCTCAGAATCACCAGTATGGTTGCGTGCCCAGTCCTAACAGAAAGAACTCCCTCATTATTCTAATAATAAAAATAAGTTTCACTCAAGCAAATATTTCATCAGGGAGGAATTACCCTCAAGCGACCAACAAAAATTTGAATAACAGAAGCACCAGCTTGAGCTGCTGCTGCAGCTTGACAAAAACTGTTGATGCATAGCGAAAGATCATTAAAGTCAATTTTACCAGCAAGCATTAGAGCAATTCAAGGTAGAGAACATTAAAGGGAAACAGAACCAATTATTACGGAGGTAAACTTTGGGGATGTTTTTTAAGCCGCAAGTTCACAATTCATGTAAAGCAATAGGAGCAGAAAAAGATTGGAAGTATTTATCAAACCATAAGACATTTAATAGATGTTAAAAATAATGATTCATGACATGTGATGACTGTTATCAGTAACCTTATGGGTGAACTTGCAATACAGTTGACAGAATTATAATTAGCTCTGATGTACATATCCTTAATTAGAATCCATCACATGGTACAACGGACCAGCTTAAATATAGCTCTAGAGAATGTTAAATGCCGAATGCACAGGTGCCATGGCGAATGACACTGATATTTCATGAAACAGGAGTTGTGAACCACCTTTCTTGAATTTAATGCTTTCTTACTAACATATTTCACATGCATGCATGCAAATAGTAATTAGTTTACCCAAGACTATTAGGATCAAATGATTATGATTGGAAAAGGAGATTTAAGTTATTTATGATGAGGAAGCTAGAAGTTCATAAAACAATGCATGAAATATACATCTCGTGTTGGTGCATCAACAAGCAACATTAAACGGGCAAGACATACAAAGAACTATTGACACAAAGATAATAATTGATAAAGGCGAACCAGCTGTCTAAATCTAGCTTCTAGGATACTGCAATCAGGCTTTCCTTAGCAGTTAATCAAGAGGGCAACATTTTCTGTGCCAACAGACTGATTAATAAATACAATAACTTCTTATAACTGACTTGGTCTATGAAAAATGAGTAACATGCCTACTTAGAGGTTGCTTTAGTAGCTATGCCAGCTACAACTGAAGTTTCATGTCAGCAAGCAATTTATAGAAGCATAACCTATAGCCTACACTCATGCCGAGCTAGAAGAATAGAAGTAAAAAGAAAAGTAAAGGAAAGGAAAGGAAAATAACAAAAAGAACAGAAAAACATCAAAATTTTGCATTCAATCTTATAGACAGATTCGGAAATGCATAACATCAAAAGAAGGAACATCTCTATCACCTCGAAGTTCTCATCATAACTTAATTTTCAAGCACACAATAACCTTACAGAACATGCATATGAACAGTCTATGCCAACTACTAATTATACAGTACCATTTAAATAATTTCTGAACCCCTCTTTCAGGAGAACCTTCAAATCTTGGAAGAGTATGCCATGTTATACCTGTAGACGAATGTCATATGGGTCTGTATGCCCTCTGACTCCAGCAACCTTGATGCTTCAATTCCCTAGTAAAGAACAAAATATGAATAAGAAAGGGTAAATATTAGAATGCATGAGAAAAAATGTTAGTTTGAACAATCAAATGTTCTTCCTAGAAAGCACTGGGTCTGTAACACTAACTTGCCAAGTTGAAGGAATCTTAAATAGCAAGCGCTCCAGAGGCACATCTATTTCATGATACAATTTCAAGAGGTCATGCACCTGAAAAACTCAATTATTAATTGATGAAACTCAGTAGAATGTAAATAGACGAAACACAAATATATAAATCGAAGGCAATTTTTTGTTCACATCATTCCACCATTACCAAATATTTGCTGTTCTTAAAGCAAAGAACTTATAGCAAAATCCATGCTCATAAAGGAACTTCCAAAACAAAATTCACTCCTTTCTAGCAACTTAACACTTATTGCTCACTTAATGAGAGGGGCAGAGAATCCTGCCCATGAGTCAACTCAGTACATATGAGTGCAATAACAATTTTTAAGTGAAAAATTAATAATAGAATGCATTGTATGTGGATCCAAACAAACAAAATTAAGATAGAACCTATGACGCTATTCATAATCTAAAACCATCAAGTAAAATGAAACAACAACTGACCTGCCTCCAACAACTATACATTAAGAAAAGTATCTGAAGGTTTATAGTTTATTCACATAAGCAAGTAGAGAATAGAAGCTGCACACTGATATATTAGTAATATTCAACAGAACAGTCACCTTACGAACAATGCCATGTGTGTCATATGCAAGACGAGCATCAACTTCAGTAGAAACACGACCAGGCACAAGCTTTGCAAGGTCACCTCCAACATTTACCAAAGCCTATTATTTCACATATCAATCATCACATGTATGCTGTCTATTGTTTTCATAAATGAATAGAAGATATTTTGTTGATTGTATTTGCAACTTACAAAAACATACCTTATTGAAGAAACAAGACATTCGATCAGCGGGTTTTTCTAAGCCATAACACTCAGAATCAGCTAATGCAGTGTCAACAGCACTCTATGAAAAGGAGTAATAAAGTAAACATGAATTTGTAGTATCAGTAGCAATTAATCATACATTCCTATGAATGTGTAATTAAAATGTTATTAACCTTTCTCAGCTTCAAAATTTCTACAGTTTCCAAATAATTTCTCATATAATCAAACAAAAAGAAAATCAAAAACACCAATAGGTCCACTATTATACAATCTCAACACATGTCAATTTTTTCTCTCCCTATTTGTTCGCAGTTTAATTCTAAGTAGAGAGAAGCATATTGCAGATAGACAAACTGTTTATCTATACATGAATATAAAACGGAAAAGGGAGCTTCAGGAAAAGGAAAAGAAGTCTTCAACTTTTATGGACCAAAAAAGAACTATTAGAAAAAAATCCAGACAATTACCCTGAATTTAGTATCAGGAAGGCTACATATACCCAAGAGTAGAGAGGAGCTAACAGTGGCAGCAGTAGGAGGAAACCTATACCATATGCAATTCCAGATCATCAGCACATCAAGAACAAAAATTAAAACTTAAACGACAAAACATCAATCTCACTTCCAGCTGGGCACAATATCATTCATGAAACTAATAGCTACTTAAGAATTACAAATCCACCTCTCAAAATCATCAAAAACAACAGTATCCGGGACGATCTCGCTGTAAGTTGCCACAGCATCCAATTCGGTACTCAAACCTATCACCAATAAGATCCACAACTCGAAATCCAAATCTACATTAGAAAGGCAAAAATATTACCCAAAATGAAAACAGAGTAACAAAATGTACCAGTGTCAACAGACGAAGGGAAGTTAGCATCAACTCGGATTGAAGGAAAAAACCGTTGAGGGTTGAAGATAAGACTTGGCTTCTCGGATCGAACTGCGATTCTCAATTTCTTCTCCTGTCTCGATTACCGAAATACCAGTCAAACCAATACATACATCCAAAAACTGGATGTGCGTAAGCATAAAAATCACATACAAAAGGTGTAAGTGTGTATAATTTACCTGGAGAGAAGAAGAGGAAGAGAGAGCAGAGGATAGCGGAGAATGCGAGGCAACTGACATTATTTTGCAAATTTTGATGAAAATGGATTTTAGCATTTGCCATGGTCAGTTCCAGTGGGCTTTTATATGGAGAGAGGGAGTGGAACAAGCAAAACAATATCAAAGGCAATGTTTGATTATATTGTTTCAAAATATAATATTTTGAGAAAACATAGCTACATATATTCTTATTTTCTTCTTTAAACCTTTTATTTTTTAATATATATAATTTATTTTATTATTATTCTAATTATAAAAAAATTATTGAATTTTATTTTCGCTTCATAATTTTAATAAAAAAGTATTTGATCGCAACATTAAAAAATATTTTCTCTAAAACATAAACAAATATATCAAAACACAACTTTCACATTTTTTAATAATTTTATTTTTTCAAAATACACAATAAACATATAATAAAACTATATAAAAAACATAATCAAACATCCCCAAACTAATCATATGCCAAGGAAAGGTAAAACCATCGAAGAAATAGGTATAATTTCATGATGTAGTATCTAGCCTAGTAGTAGTGATCATAAAGTGCATATAAAGATGAAAAAAATCTGTGTTGGACAGAACTAAAATTGCACGCTGCGAGGATTTAATGCGGGACCAAGTGGAGAAGAATGCAGATATTAATAATATAAGACAAGTTAGTTGAAATATGATATAATTGTAATATGTTTGAGAACATGATAGTCAATCCATCTCTAAAGCGTTTTAAGGATATATATTAATTAAATCAGCTTAAGAATAGTATAAAATATTAAGGTGAGATATTAAGTACCATGACTTCCAAACTTTGGCACTATAAATACCAATACTAATGACAAGAAAGGGTAAATTCATAATATTTTATCCTACATAATTTATTTTCAAATAAATCTCCAAATCCAAATTCAAGCTGAATCACTTTGGGGCCCTTGTGGGAAATCTTCTAATTCACTAAATACTGAAAATGTAAGCGAGATCTAGAATTTAAAACTCAAGCATCCTAGTGGCACTCTTGAGAGAGGAAACAGCTAGAGAATAAGAAGAATGACAACCACTTAAAACTTGGAGCGACCGCCTATAGCGCTTCCAATATTAGAAGTTCTACCTATATTTCTAGTGTTTAGAAGGCTTCGTTCTGCAAGTATTAGAAAAAGCTTTACTTATGCTAGTCAAAGAAATATTCACTCGAGCTACTACTTGCAATCACCTAATATGTTGCCAAAAATCCACAGCCCAAGCCCCTTTAGTCCTCTCATAAGAGCCAGGAAACCTCCTAGACTCTGAAGGAAACTGATTAGTCGCCAAAGGGTAGGTGTCTGGCAATGCATTTACCTAATCGACTTCACCAACCTAATGGCTCCTAATTGCCAATTCCATGCCACAAACCTATGAAGCCGAATTCATTCCCCAAACTATTATACCCATGCATATATGCATATGCAATGATGAGTACCTTTCTCTCATGGTCTTCACTAACATAGCCTTTTCTTCCTATAATTTTGGTAGAGTCACTCCCTTATTGTGTTGAGGTCTCAAATTTACTGGAGTTCAATTGAAGTTGAGTCCCCAAGGAGTACTTGACAACCTCTCGTCCTAAATTGAGTTGTTTACCTAAGTAAGGCCTACTACAAAATACTCCAAATGATCTCAGTATAGCGATTCAAACACAATTTCTCCATCAATTGAAAACTGTAGCACCCCCAATAAGGAGGTGTCTACTCTTGTTCGGGGGGCTACTCAATCTATATACAAGTTTCCTTAATAAGACAACCCTTTTAAAGTCTAAAACATTCAACACAACAGCCAACTTTTAATAAAAATCAACCTAAAATCAAAACCTCATAAATTATACTTAACATAGCCGTCATTTCTCTATTACATACCCACAACAACACCTAGCAGTCATGTAGAGATAGCAATTTAGACCTGATCCGATTTGATTGGGGTGGGTAGAAAACCCGCCCCACAGCAGATTAGATTGGGTTTGGGTTCTAATGGGTGCGGGTAGGATCGGGTTCAAGTTTATAGTGAACTTGCCCCAAACCTACCCTGAAGTATTTATATATTTATATTTAATTTTTTACAAAAAATATATATTCCCTTCCATTTCTCATAATCGTGATTTCAAAGAGTAGATTTAGGATGCTTAGAAAATACTCGAAAGCTATCTATTTCTTTGTTTTATATAAAATTTATGTGATATTTGAGTTAAAATTATAATATTTCATTAATTGTACCCAAAAATAGATTTAGAATGTTTAGAAAATGCTCAAAAGCTTTCTATTTGTTTGTTTTATGTGAAATTTATATGATATTTGAGTTAAAACTATAATATATCATTAATTATATAGTGGATAATATTTTAAAAAAATAGAAAATATTAATTAGGTCTGGGTAGGGTTCGGGTTCTACATTTTCATTGCGAGTAAGGTTCGGGTTTTCATTTCTAAAACCCGTGAGGCGGGTATGGACTGATAGGGGATATGAAAAATCTTTGTAGGGCGGATTTAGATTGAGTCAAAACCCATCCCAACCGGCCCCGTTGCCATCCCTACAGTCATAATGAGACAAAATTACATAAACTTTAATCATCTACAATCCATGTCCATTCTCATGACATCATGTGTCATATATAATATTACTGAAGTATTCCTAATCCTATTTAAATCAACATTTTGCAGATATAATATAATAAAATTTCATAAGTAACAACCTTCTACAGCTTAAACGTATTCTCAAACCAACTAAAGTCATACTATAAATTTTGTCCAATTCATTCACGTAACAACTCTAGTATATTACAACCTATACATTTATATACTTCCACGAAACCATACATCTTAAGTGAAACATCGAAGCTCCCGCCGTAACCTGCTCCTATCTAGGGTAAAGAATAGAAGAAAAATAATATAAAAATAACTATAAGTTCAAATGACTTTGTGAGTTGGTATCCTGATGAAAGTTTTAAATATATCCTTATGTCAATCACAAAACAAAATAAAAATGATTTGTTCTTCAATTGAAAAGGTGTTTTTCAAATATTAAATGTTCCATCTTAATACCATTCCATACCAATATTGAGACTGCACAATTTCAAAACCTTTCTTGAAAAAGTTTTAAACCTCAAGAAGAAGAACATAAGAACTGATATGGTTTTTAGACAATCAATCAACTTACATAAATTACTCAAGTTCAAAACATAAATATCAAAATGCATTAATCACTTTCTCAAAAGACTGTTAGAGGTCTCAAGCCTTATCGCTCTATTTTTGAAAAGACTAAAATCCCTATTCCTCCAGATTCCAAGTAATCAGCTCGGACATAACTAACATGTATAGCATGGTTGGCCACATGCTAGATCCCGCCACTTGCAAAGAACTACTTCCAACTATTTACAAGTTATGATCGTGAGTGGGTACTAGTCAAGAAACCATTACCGTTGGTCTATTTAGCCTAGTTGTCTTTTCAAACCTAGTCTCAAGCCCAACTTCCCATGGTGTCCCTCTAGGTCTGACTTCCCAAGGGCGTCCCACCTTAAGAATATATTATGTTAGCATAATTCATGTTATAACACATCCGCCACACTTAAAATTATTAATATAATCGAAATTAAAAATACTATAACTGAATCACAATACAATATCAAATTATGGCTATGTGATCGTTTCTTATCAAATTGCATTTTATTGGTTTAAAAACCAAGAAACTAGATTTGGAAAGAAAGAATATCTCGAGTAGAACCATGCAAGCTTTGACTCCTAAATATTTAAAATATGATGAAAACATGTATCAAAGATCATGCAACAATAGTCATAGATACTATATATAAGTCCTCTCCCTATCAAGAAAGTCTCGTGATAGCGAGTATAAAACTCACTTGATAAATGTTAAGGACCCTCCTAATTGTTTGCGTGGCTCATGTCCTTATTTCCTAAACAATCCATGAATTTATTGTAAGATGATTAGAATCAATATCAAATTAAATCGTTAAAGCACTTAACATCGATATACCTAATGTTATAATTTAGTGCTTAATGCATTCTAGACTTGCTGTATTTCCTAATCTCGCTTCTATATCAAGATGCCTAATTAATTGGTTCAAGCATACTTGATACTTACTAATGTCCTTAGTAATTCCACTAAATCTCACTTCGTGACTTAATGTTTGATATATTGGTTAACAAATTATATTGGTCCATATCGAGGCTTTGTATGAGACGTATATTATTTGGTTATCTTTCTTAAATCTCGATCTAACATCAAAATACTTGAGAGGTGATCCACTCATAATCCTA
This sequence comes from Jacaranda copaia, assembly GCA_014898725.1. Classification (NCBI taxonomy): domain Eukaryota; kingdom Viridiplantae; phylum Streptophyta; class Magnoliopsida; order Lamiales; family Bignoniaceae; genus Jacaranda; species Jacaranda copaia. The sequence continues at coordinate 1,018,489 of JACGDI010005241.1, read as the reverse complement.
TCAAATACTTAGGTGTCTAGACATCATTTCCTTTCTTTACCCAATTATTAGGAATCTAACTATTAAGAATAATAACATGTCCTCATCCAATGCTATATGTCCCAATTATGTTTAAATCTAACCAATATTCTAATATTTGTCTAAATTATTTCCTAGAGTGATGATCATTATAGCTAATTGATTTCATAACAATCTAATTGTACATTTCTAACTTAAGCCAATCTTGACTACTGGGTTCAATTGGGTCTTTATTAATTCAAGATCAAAACCTTAATTTATTATCAAAATTTTGTTGACCATAATCTTAATATAATTCAATTTATGTTTTGGTTATCGCTTAATTTCCTATTAAATCAGATCAACAATTAAGCAAATTAATGACTCAATAACAAAAAATTACCAAATTAGACCAAGTTGAATCTAATTCAGAGCTCAAAATCATTGCGAACTAGCCCAGAATCTAATTGTGGAGTTGCTGCACTTACATTGCTAAAGCACTGCTGCACCACTGTACCACTACCGATGGAGCAGGAGCTCGATCAACCAGAATGTGCATCTTGATGTGTCGATGAAAATCCCTCTATCAATTTCAGCTTTAGCCACCATCTTGTTGACCAATTTTAAGCAAAACCACCAAGCTTCACCCAACGTCGCTGTACGCCTTGACTTTCGATTCTTCTTTTTCGGAGGTCAGATCATGAAATTGAAACCACCATTACACTTCTCTCACCATGCCCATCAAAACCCAATAGCTTATTTTTTATTTCTATCGTTCGCTACTAAGGAATCGTCGCCTCCAAAAACTCACTACCATTGAGCTCTAATTCACAGTGATCCACTAGTCAATTCAAGGTGAATTTGGTACCATCGTGTTTGTAGTGATGAGAGAAAGGTGAGAGTCGGTTCCGTTTTATGTTTTAGTTTGCAATGACAATGATTATCATCTAAAAATCTACAATGGCCCGTTTAACACTGCTTCCTGCTTTTGTATAAGTATTTAGACCATGTTTCTTTGTGGCATAATGGACAAGCTAATTCCCCTTTTGTGCTCCAACCAGATAAATTTACATATGCAAGAAAATCATTAATAGTCCACAACAAAACTCACGCATAGTAAAATTCTGCTTGCATGATGCATCATATGTTTCAACCTCATCCCATAATTCCTTCAATTCTTCAATTAAGGGTTGTAAATACACATTAATATTATTTCTAGGAGATGATAGACCAAGTACAAGCAAAGTTAAAAAGAAAAATAGCTCTTTCAAACACATTCATGGAGCATCTTGTATGGGGTTACTAGAAATGGCCATGTGCTATAAGTAACACTTAAATTTCTAAATGGACTAAATCCATTAGCAGCTAGACCAAGCCTTACATTTTGTGGGTCTTTTGCAAATTCATGATGCTGATGACCAAAAGCATGCCAAATAGGAGAATCACTAGGGTATCTCATGCATCCATCCTTAGTACATTTTTCCTTGTGCAATCTCATAAAAGCTGCTATTTTAGATGACATAAAGATTCTTTGAAGTCCAGGCTTGAGAAGAAAATACCTCAGCACCTTAATTGGAATTTTTTATGCCTCGTAAATGAATCTCCATCATCATCATTTTCAATATGTTTATACCTTGATGTATTAGAAACATGGCAAAATGTATCATTTTTATGCTCTTTTCAATATAACATGCAATCGTTAGGGCTAGGGATGGGCAACAGGCTCGGGCATGGGGGTACCTGATCTGACCCTATCGAGTTTTTCCCGTTTGGGTTCGATTTTTTTAATCCCCATACTCGTTTAGGTAATTAAGGGGGTACCCAAAAATTTGGGGGTCGAGTATCGGGTATTGTAATAAGGTACCCGATACCCGATCGGGTACCCCCATTTAATTTTAAAATAAATAAATAAATTTTCAATTAAGTGTTTGGGCTATTATTTTGGATTTCATATTTAAATATATTTTTGGGCTCACTTTAATATCCTAATTCCCAAGCCCAAATTAAATTGGAGAAGTAATTTAGTAGCCTATTAAGCCATTACCCAATAGTCTAATACTCCAATACCCATAAGGCCATTACCAATTTATCATTACTCATTAGTCCATTACTAAGGGCCTTAGCCAATAAAAAAGGAACAAAAAAAAAACCAAAAAAGTAACTAAAAAGGTGTAAAGGCATAAAGTTTCTGCCAAAGAAACTCGAGAAGTGAGAAGGGCAAAAACTACTCCAATCTTCACATCTTCACCTTCAGTTTTCGCCGACGCTTGTACGGTTCGGCATTTACACAAGAATTTGTAATTTTGTGCCTCTTTTCATATTTAAATGTATTTAAATAGTAAGTTTAAAGTTTAGATGGGTTATTTATTTTGCTGCAAAAATATTCTTTTTATTTTTTCTTGGTGATTTCGAATCATATGTATGTGAAAGTTTAATTCTCTTCCTAAATAATGTATCAATATAAGAAAATAGCAATCTATTGTGGGTGGGGTGAGTATTTTGTGTTGGGCTAGTAATAAAATTTATATACCCACAATGTGTTTGAAAAAATGATTATGAAAGTTTTTCTTTTGAAAGTTAAGTTAAAGCTCCACAATTTCAGTAACTTATTGATTTTAAATAGATTATGTTCATCTTAATTTTAAAGTTATGAAATGGTTAATTAATTTAATACAATTTTGTTTCCAATTGTAGAAAACAAGATGAACACTTTTGGTTTTTTTGGAGATGATTCACACTATGTTGCCACTAGAGCAAATGAGAAGACATTTTCTACTTTAGCTTCCAAAGAGGTAAGTGAACATAGTATTTCGATTGACAAAGTGAACATGGACGTGGATTTGGAGAAGAATAAAGTTGATTTAGAGGAATGAAGATGAACCTGTTGATGAGATGAATGAGAATGAGATTGAAAGTGATCCTAACCCTAAGAAAAAAAATATGATATTAGGTCATTGCATTGGTTACATTTTGATAAGGTAAATTTTAAAGATAAACATGGGGTCCAACAAGTGAAGGGTATTTATAATTATTGTCGGGTGGAAATTATGGCCACTCTAAGAAAACATGGAACTAATGGCCCTAGAAACCATTACTTAAGTTGCAAAAAGAAACCTCATGAAATAGAAACTGAACAAAGATGGCTTCAAATGCAAACAAGTTTCTTTAATGTTAGTGATAGTAAAACAGAAAAGCAACTTGGCACTTGGCATTTTGATCAAGAAAAAGTTAAGAATACATTATCTATTGTGTTGACAGTTGATGAGCTCCCTTTCAAATATTTTGAGAACCTGGGTTTTAGATATTTCATTTTTGTTGCTTGTCCTATGTTTAAGATTCCATCTCAAAAGACTATTGCTAAAAATATTGGTGCCATGTATTTGGAAGCAAAGTTTAAGTTTAAGTCTTTTTTAAAGAAGTCTTGCCAAAGAATTTCTATTACCACCAATACTTGGACATCAATTAAGAGGGTAAATTATATGTGTGTGACTGCTCATTTCATTGATTCTTCTTGGACATTGCATAAAAAAAATTTGAATATTTGTCCAATTAGTGGTCACAAAGGGTGTGAGATTGCAAAAGCTATTGAAAAATGTTTGCATGAGTGGGGGATTGATGAGAAAGTCTTTACCATTACTGTGGATAATGCCTCCTCAAATGATGTTGCCGTAGGTGTAATTGTGAAGAGGTTGAATCATGGGGTAATAGTATACTAGGTGGCAAGTATGTACATATGAGATGTATGGCACATACATTTAACCTAGTAGTGCAAGATAAGTTGAAGGGCCAAGATGTGCATATTGCCATAAAACACTTTAGAGGGGCCGTGAGGTACATTAGAGGCTCTCCTGCAAGGTACCAAAGATTTATTGAATGTGTTGAGCAAGAAAAATTGCAAACAAATAAGTTACTTTGTCTTGATGTACCTATTAGGTGGAATTCCACCTACTTGATGTTGGAGGCGGCAATTGCTTTGAAAAAAGCCTTTGATGTGTTTGAGGATGTTGATAGGGATTATGTACGTGGTCTTTCTTGGATTGATGATGATGGAAATGTTTTTTCCAGTATTCCTACATTGAATGATTGGAGAAAAACTAATGTGTTGTTGAAATTTCTTCATCATTTTTTTGAGCTTACTTTGAAAGTTTTTGGTTCTTTGCATGTGACATCAAATGTGGTTTTTATAGATATTTTTCATGTCTTGATGATTTTAAATGAGTGGTATGAACAAAATGAAGACAAGGGATTAAAATCAATGGCAAAAAGAATGAAGGAAAAATTTGACAAATATTGGGGATCGATTAAAAAAATGACAAGATTTTATTTTATGCTGTGATTCTTGATCCTTGTAGAAAAATTGAGTTTGTTAGCTATACATTTGATCAAGTTTATGATGATGAGTTTGTTAGAGATGAGTTGAAAGATGAGGTTATGAAGGGCATGAAATAACTGTTTGAAGAGTACAAAAGAATATATAGTGATATGGATGTTGTTTCAGGTCCTACTGCTGCCTCTACTTATGTGTCTTCTAATTTTTTCATGTCAGGATCAAGTTTGAGTACTTCTAAGATCAATCTTGATAAGAGGATGTTAGTAAAAAATAAGTTGACTAATGGGTTTAAGAAAAGAAAAGGTGTTGATAGTGAGCAAGTGAAATCGAAGTTGGATAGACACTTAGGTGAAGCAATTGAGGATGATGATGAGGAAGATAAAGGAGTTGTGCCAACAAAACGTTTTGACATATTGTAGTAGTGGAGGATAAATGCTCCTAGGTTTCCTATTTTATCCAAGTTAGCTTGAGATGTATTGGCAGTTCCTGTTTCCACTGTTGCCTTTGAGTCTTCATTTAGTACAGGAGGGCACATTCTTGATGCTTTTAGGAGTTCATTATTGTCTACAACCGTTCAAGCCCTTATATGTACTCAAGATTGGATTCGTTGGGGTACTAAGCCAATATCTATTGAGGAAAACATACAAGATGTTGGACAAATTGAAAAAGGTACTTCTCTATTATTATTTCACATAACCTATGAAGAGGCAAGTAATTTAGTTATATTATTTACTATTTTACTATTTCTTTACTATCTACATGATTTTTTTATTCCCCTTTATAGAGTTATCCAACTTGCTTCTTGGTGGTATAAGTGCAAGTACAAGGAATTGAGGATGAGTTGATGTGATTTTATTAGAGGTAATTGCTTTTTAATTACTTTACTTTGATTTTTACATGCAACTTTTGCATATTGAATTCTTATATTGTCTAATACACTAATTATTTCTTTAGTTCCTTTTTTAGGATCTCTTTGACTTTTGTGAGGCAAAAATTGTGAAAGGATTGAAACTTGGAAGAATGCATTGCATGCTTGTATTCGCATTTGAAAAAACTAGAGCCTTGAAGTGCTATAGCCCAACGCCTATGTTGTTCTTTTGTATTTGTTCTAACTTGTAAGACTTTAGATATTGAATATTTGATTTAGTTTGCAATGTATTTGGATAATGATTATTTTCTTTGAAACCTTTGTTGGTTTTATTTTGGAATTTGTTCAAATATTTAGATTTACTAATGCTTTTGTGAGTTCTTGTGAGTTGTGATAAAATATTATTGTGAATGGTGATATTGTGAAAATGTGATTTAACAAAATATTATTGCCAATATATGATTGCAATTCTAAAGCTTGTTAAAAAAAAGTAGAAAAGCATGAAATCAAAAGACTCATTTCTTTGTATGTGACTATGTGTTATTGTGTTTCATTGGATATAAAGAAATTAGAGTATTAGAATTACTTGTTTCTTATATGGGTAGTGCCATATTGGCCTATTGGGTAATGGGTTAATTCAGATGATTTTTTGGGCGAACAAAAGATCGAGAGATTGTGAAATAGAAATCGATCATTTTCATGTTCTTTCTAAAAATTATTAATAATCATGTTTAAATTTATTGTTGGACATAAAATATCAAACTCCACAAAATATTATAGAGAATATTTTTTTTAATTAAAAGGCATGTTAAAGATAAGAAACGGGAAAAAAAAAAAAAGAAACAAACAAAGAAAGAAAAGGAACAGTTTATTAAATGGGCTCAAAATTCTAATTCTTACATTATAACATAATACTTTATAATACCATATTTGACATTAATGTTTATATTTAAGTTTTAAAATTATATATTAGTTGGTGTTTAGAACTTGTGAATAATGAAATGCAGTACTATCTGGTTCATGATAAAAATAAATAATAAATTAATAAAATTTTAATTTATATTTATTAAAAATATAAAAAAAATTCAAATAGGGGTTTGGGGGTACCCGACCTTATGGGGGTACACCTATCAAATGGAGCTTCGAACTTGGGTATCAAAAAATGGTGCTCGAGCCCTCGTGCAGGTACCCTCAATGGGGGGTACTCGACCCCTGCCCACCCCTAGTTAGGGCAAGCATCAATTTTAGTGCAAGTAAGTCCAAATACCCCAATAATCTTTTATACCTCATAGTATGACTTGGGCAATGACTCAATCGTATTAGAAAAAGCCTCATTTAACAACTCAAGAAGCATTGTAAACGTTTTATTAGACTATTTACCCATGCATTTCAAGTGAAACAGTTGTACGATAAATGCAAGTTTTGAGAATTTCTTACACCCTGGATATAATTCTTGTTAAGCATCATCTAATAACTTCTAGAAAGTCTTAGCATCGTCATTAGGTTGCTCTTCCATATTTCTTCCCCATGTATAAGCCAATGTGTATATCCCTTTATAAATCCATCAACAAGAAGATGCTCTTTTGTCGTCTCTCTTGTTACCCATTTTCCATTCTTACAATATTTGCATGGGCATATGATCTTGTCATTGAGACAAACATTGGCAAAAAGCCATGTCAAGAAATTGGTTTAACCCATGTTTATATTCTTTTGTTGACATTGGCTTAAGCATCTAACTCTTATCCATATAGGCCTACTAAAATAAAATGCCACATGTTAAAAAATGTACTTTATAAATACAAAATGCTTAAAATTACTGATTTTTATGAACTTTGAAACTTAGATATGGTGGATAATTATAAAATTTTTCACTTTTCAAAGATAATAACATCTATAGTTTTGATCGGACCTTGTCCATAAGTTCTCTTTTGAGTAAACTTTTATATCATTATATATTACAACATATGTTAGAAATATGTAATTTATATAATTTTTTATACGTGTATATTTATATATATGTATATACAATTTTATAAATAATAAGTAGCATTTAATATATATAAATATGTTATGAATAATTTTATATGCATATATGTATACCAATATAATTATATATATAAATGAGATTTTAAATAATTTTATGTATATAATGTTTTATAAATATTATATAGTATTTGATTTTATATGAATATATTATATATTCTACAAATATGAAATTATTTAGTTTTGATAATTATATATGTATGTATATATAATTTTATAAATATTATATAGTATTTAATTTATATAAGTATGTTATATATTTCAGAAATATAAAATTATTTAATTTTAGATTAAACAAAAGAATAAATATATTATATATATGTTATAAATAATTTTATATACATATATATTTATATAATGTTTTATATGTATACAATTATATATATGCTAGTATATGTAATTTTATAAATAATAAATAGCATTTAATATAATTTTATATACATATAAATTTATATATTTTTTATATGTATATAATAATATATATGATAGTATATACAATTTTATAAATAATAAATGGTATTTATATGCATGTTAGGTATCTTATAAATATGAAATTGTTTAGTTTTGATAATTTTATATATATGTATGCATATAATTTTATAAATATTAAATAGCATTTAATTTATATAAATATGTTATATATTTCATAAATATAAAATTATTTAATTTTAGATTAAACAAAATAAAAAGAAATATATATTATATATATGTATATAGACATGTTATAAATAATTTTATACACATATAGTATTTATATAATTTTTATATGTATGTGATATTATATATGTTAGTATATTTAATTTTATAAATAATAAATAGTATTTAATATATATATGTTAAGTATTTTATAAATATGAAATTATTCAATTTTGATTATTTTATATATGTATGTATATATAATTGTATAAATATTAAATAGTATTTAATTTATATAAGTATGTTATATATTTCATAAATATAAACTTATTTAATTTTAGATTAAACAAAAGAAAAAAAATATATTTTGTATATATGTATATAAATATGTTATAAATAATTTTATATACATATATGTATTTATATAATTTTTTATATGTATGTAATTTTATATATATGTTAGTATATATAATTTTATAAATATAAAATTATTCAATTTTAGATTAAACAGAAAAAGAAGAAATATAGATTATATGTGTATAGATATGTTATAAATAATTTTATATACATATATGTATTTATATAATTTT
>JACGDI010005241.1:971490-1009925 GCA_014898725.1 Jacaranda copaia | reverse complement strand
CAATTGGTGCCAAATGATGATGGTTTACCCTTCTCTCTTTTATTGGGATAACATAGATTAAACAGTACTATCTCTTGCACAACAATTTCTATTTCTAGGGGAAGCAACAATAGTAGTAGTTGTTTTTTGTACTTAAAATAATATTCATAAATTAAAAAGAAAAATCATAAGTTCATGATATTAAATGTCTAGCAAGTTTACCTAAAAAATTTTGCGCACCCAAGTGACTAATGGTTCATTCTTAACACCATTGATCTAGCCATTAGCTGACCTGAGACTCTTTCTCTAATATGTCAACAAGTTTGTTCAGCAAAAAGTTCAAAAAGTCATGGGCATCCTGCATGACAACAGCACCATATCTTTATTCTCCAATTTTTCACAATCAAACAAAATACAAGTCAAAATTCAATGCAAGCCAAAATTCAAATCAAAATGCAAACTTTAAATTAATCATTCCAACAGCAATTCCCCAACCAATTTAGCTATTCTCAAAAGTCTGCCAACAGAAATACTGCCTTCTGACCCTCTGAAAAAGAATCAATAGCAGATATAATAACCAAGAACTATGCTTTTAAGTCACCATAATTCAAATCTAGGCTTAAGCAAAAATTACAGTTTAAAACAGCAATAGAAATGTAGGCCAACTAAAACATAAAACTTCAATAGAATAGATAAGATTCTGGGCACTACGGAGAAATGTCAAGCAAAATTCAACATCAGCAATTGATTTAGGCCATGAGTCACAAAACAAACAACAATATTGCCACTAAATGAACTTTGAACCAAACCACAAGCAAATGCAAAACTCCAATTGTTGTGTCCAGTAACACAAGCACATTGATGCAGAACATCAATCAATCTAATAAAAAAACAGCAGCAAACAATTGCACTTTCAAGCCAAATGACATTCTCAAGCAAGTAGTTACCAAACCAAAATAACACTTCCAGGTTGCAACAAAACAGCAGTAGCAAGATTCAATCAAAACAACTAGATAAAAGCATCCCTAAACAGTCCCCATTTCAGCAATGAGACTAAATGCCCAAAGCATCCACACAGAATTTAGCCCCACTCTTTTTCCATTCCAACCAAAGGGTTCTCATAATAAGTTTCAATCTAAAACTCATAAAAAAAAAGGCCAAAACTACAATACCGACCAACAATCATATCACTTAAACATGAACTACCTAGTTACTCATTAAGGATAGATGCCTTTGAAAAAGGTCCTGTAGCCATTTTTAATAATTTCATAGTCATCCACACTAAACTTCTGATACCACATTATGCAAAAAGCTTTTCAATAATCAAAAGCTCCTGAAATCTATAACATCCTTTTTAAGGGTAATCTAGAAATAGCTAGGAAAAAGAAAGGATTAAGCCACTCATCAGAAAAAAGAAACATATAGAGATGATAATTATTCTCTAAATTATTTTCAGTCCCTAACTTGAGTTTCCAGAATTGCTAACCTCAAGTGTGTAAAAGAAATTTCTAAGTACTGAAATATATGTTGAACTTGAGAAGAAAATCTTGCTATGATTAAAATAAGATAAATGTCTAAGAATTTCCATCTTGCAAAAAGCATGGAACAGGATAGATATGTCATTCTACTAGAAAAACAGATAACTTATTCTCCATCAAAACTATCTTGGTGCATCCAACACACAAGTAAAAGAAGAAGTCATGTTTACAAAGCTCTATAAATTGTTTTGGTCTATACAGAGTTGAGGAAATTTTTGTTAGAAAATTGCTATTTAGTGGTTCTATTCAGGTGGTTGCCAGATTAAACTTGTATGACTAAATTTGATTTCAAGGATGCTAACAAACTTGTGTTGATTGGTTTTGCAGATTTAGGTTGTGTTGCTAAATAGTGTGGCATAATGGAAATGCTGGGAGTTTATGGAAATTGAGTCAAAATGTTGAGATATGTTCTAACAAATGGTTTGTTTCTATTCAAAACTCAAACAAAAAAATAAATTTTTGTTGCTGGTTTTGCCTTCATGTAGCAGTACTTGTGATGAGCATGGTTGCTACACATGTACAAGCTTTGATGAGATGGAAATGTGTTGGGAAGAGAGGGCTAATTAGATGTTTGAAAACAAAGAAGTGGGTGGTTAGTTAGAAGATAACTTCAACTGAATTGTTCTATTTTGAACCTTATCAACATATTATTTCAAGCACTCACAAAATTGATTAATGCACAATTTGTAGAAACAGTAAAGAGAAATAATAGAAACACTTGCAATGGATCACTTACTTTTCATACATTCATCAAACATAATTTTGCACAGCTTGTTCTTCACCTCATTCTTCAAATGGGAGTCACATAGCTGGACAGGAGATGAGAAGAAAAGTTCAAATTTAGTGAGAGTCCTTTATCTAATATACTAATTATTTTGACCAAGCAAAAGGAGTAGAGCAATATGATTTTCACTTAACTCAGAGTAGGCTATAGGAGTAGAGCAAACTAATACAATTTTGTCTTAACTCAAAAGTAGGCTAGAGGGCAACAACCAGAGCAAACTAGTATGATTTTCTCTTAACTCAGAGTAGGCCACACGACAGCAACTAGAGCAAACTGTTGCACTACCCAAAAAAACAAATAAATAAAAACAAATTAGTTGGACAAAGTATCAGCAGATTATTCTAGTGGCAAAACTTATCAATGACAAGTTTGCAGCAATAAAACTGCTGCCACAAAGTTCAATAGAAGCTCAAAAATCACTTAAACTTCAAAAACTCCCAAACACAAAATCACTAACACACTCAATAAATCAATTAAAAATCAAGCATATAATAACACTTGTTTTAAAAAAAAAAACAAAGAGAAGGTATTACAATACACGATACCTCTTTCAAGGCAACACCAAATAGGAATAAATTTGAAAATTTATCTTCAAACTCAAAATAGAGGTGTGAACCTGAAAATAATAAAGCATCAGAAAGGAAAATTTTAATTTTGCATATTTTCTTAAAATCCTAGTTTAAATAAATAAAAAATATTAAACTTGAGAGAAGAAGGAGATAGAGATACAGGAAGGGAGAAAGATGGTTCGTACCTTTAAAAATACATAGAGATAAAGACAATGGAAAATATATTGCAAGAATTTATACATAGATTGAAGATAGAAAACCAAAATATGTGAATTTCTTTTAGGGGCTGCAGTCTCGGGAGAGGAAGGGATTTCTTTTGAGAGAGTGAGGTGTGAGTATCTTTTAGGGGAGAAAGAATATGGGGGCGCCAGCGGGAAAAAATTGAGAGCTTCTTCATTAAATTAAGCCAAGAAATGTATTTTATATTTTAAGTGTCTCAACAAATTTAATTCTTGAGACATAAATTAATATGTATCCTAATATCTATTTTTTGGGACATTTATAGAAAAATAACCTAAATAAACTATCATAATATATATATATATATATATATATTGTTGTAGTGTGCAAGCTTAGGCACTCATAGGTGGATGACATCGAGCAAAATTTAGGTACCAGAAATTGAAAGTTAAATCTTGGAAAATGTTATATGCAGGACTTTAGGGTCATATTGGTGCAAATGAAAAGCCACTCCAAGGTGTTAAAGTTAGGTTTGAAAATTGTGTGTTTTTTGGCATTTCATTATCTATTTCTGGCACAATTAGAAATTATTTTTAAACCTACTCTAAGGGAGGAGGGCCCTGAGAATGACTAACCCTTGATATTCCATAAGCCTTGAACTTGGCTTCATGGTGGCTATGCTCTTGGATAGGCCTATGGACGTCTTAGGTTGACCCAAGGTGGACCTCACCTAATTGAGTAGGTAGGACCAAGTCCTATTAGATTGTGCGGGCACATAATTCATGTATGTTATGGGTGTTGTGGCTTTCAGATAGAAGTACACATAATTCATGTGTGTTGTGGGGTATGTGCTTGCATGGATAGCTATTTTACAAGCACAATGGCATGCGAGTAGTAGGCTAGCACAAATACTTGAGCAAGACAAACCACAGGGTGACATGTGTAGGATATTTGGATGATGTTGTATTTGTGGCTCAAAAGTTTTATGGACAGAGAATTTAGAACTCTAGCCCAAAGTTTTTTAAGCTTTAGCATATAACCTTACAGGATCTGCGAGATTGGACAGAATACTCTATGCCTAAGCTCAAATTTATATGAGCCTAAGCTCGATAGCCTGTTATTTTAGAAACCACTTTAGGTGAACCACATAAATTATAGAAATTTAGAGAGCACTTTATTCTTCATATTTTGCTTTGGGAAATCCCTTTTTGTAAGCCATTTGACATCTCTAACAATCTAGTAAAATTTCTTTCTTCCCGCTGGTGGATGTAACCCAATTAGGTGAACCACATAAATTTGTGTATTGAATTTTTCTTTTATGTACTTCAATTTCCTACTTTATTTATAACAAAGTGATATTGGAGCCATATTGATTTTGGGATGGCATCCATAAAGCATGAAATTGAGAAACTTGATCATAAGACCTAATTTCCTTTGTGGAAAAGGAGGATGATGATGATTCTTACACAAATGAATTTGGAGGATGCTTTGTTGGGGAAATAAAAAATGCCTGTGGATTAGATTGACGAGAAGAAAATTAAAATCATCAGGAAGAATGTTGCACAGATTCAATTGCATCTTTCCAATGAGATTTTATAGGATGTTCTAAAAGAAGAGGATGTGGTTGGATTGTGGAACAAGTTGGAGGAGATTTGCATGAAGAAGAATTTGAACAACAAATTGTGATTAAAGCAGCAACTTTATTCCTGCAAAATGGTTGAAGGTATTTCTATTCAAACTTACATCAATAACTTCAAAACAATTATTACTGATTTAGAGAATCTTGATGTGAAATATGATGATGAGGACTTGGCATTATTATTGTTATGTTTATTATCTTCTATTTATTTCAATTTTTGGGATACACTTTTGTATGGTAGAGATACTATTACATTAAAGAATGTTTATGAAGCTTTATTGAGCAAATACTCAATTGATGGCGAAATTACAGCAAATGTATATGAAAATCAAGGTGATAGACTAGTTGTTAGGGGTAGAACAAAGAAGAAAAACTCCCATAATAACAAACAAAGAGGTAAATCACAGTCAAGTAAGCTAGTTAGATACAACTACTACAAGAAGAAAGGATATGTTAAGGCAGATTATTGGAAGCTAAAAAGAAAATTAGAAAATGAGAATAAGAAAATCAGTGAAGCTAGTATTGTTGACACTGACGGTGAAGGAGGTGTACTCTCAGTTAGTTCTGATGGTTTGAAATCAAATGATGTCTGGATTATGGATATCGCTTGTTCTTTTCATATGTGTCCCAATAGGGACTGGTTTTCAACATATGAACAGCTTAATTGAGTAGTTCTTATGGGCAATGATGTTGTTTGCAAAGTTGTTGGGAAATGGACAGTAAAAATCAAAATGTACGATGGTATTATTAGGACTTTAACAGAAGTGAGGCACATTTCAAATCTAAAGAAGAATCTTATATCCTTGGGTATTCTTAACACCCTTGGATATAAGTACACTAGCTTAGATGGTGTGTTGAAAATTTCCAAAGGAGCTATTGTTGTCATGAAAGGTATTAAAACCAGTAGTAGTTTGTACATTTTGCAGGGTTCTATTGTTTCAAGTGGAGTTGTAGTTTCACCTTCCATATTGTTCATATCTTAAATTACAAAATTATGGCACATGTGTTTGGGACATATGAGCAAGCGAGGACTCACTATTCTAAGTAAGCAAGGCTTACTTTATGGGTAGATCACTTCTCAGATAGATTTTGGTGAGCATTGTGTCTTTGGGAAACATAAAAGAACTAGTTTCAGTAAAGGTGTTCACAAGACCAAAGAGAGGCTTAACTATATTTATTCAGATCTTTGGGGTCCTTCCAGGGTGCCCTCTAAGGACGGTGCTCAATTTATGCTAATTTTCATCGATGATTACTCTAGGAAAGTCTAGACATTCGTTTTGAAGTAGAAAAATGATATTTTTTGCTATATTTAAGCAGTGGAGGATGATGATTGAGAAATAGATGGGGAAGTAAATAAAACATATTCACACTGATAATAGCTTTGAGTTTTGTTCTAGAGAATTTATGAATTGCTATAAAGAAGTTAGCATTGTGAGATATTGTACAGTTGTTGGGACACCACAACAAAATGGTGTTGCTGAGTGGATAAACCAAACTTTGATAGAAAAAGTCCATTGTATGCTCTCTAATGCTAGATTATCTAGAGATTTTTGGGCAAATGCAGTTTCTACTACTTGTTACTTGGTGAATCGCTCTCCATCTGCAGCGATTAATTTGAAAACACTTGAGGTATGGTCTGATAATACACTTGATTATTCTAATATTAGAATATTTCGTTGTCTTGCTTATATACATGTCAATGAAGGAAAACTAGAACTCAGATCTAGAAAATATATTTTTCTTAGTATACTTCGAGAATTAAGAGATTTAGGGTCTGGTGTCCTAAAACATGTACAGTGATTATCAGTAGAGATGTTATTTTTAATGAATCTGTTATGATTAGTCCTAAAAAGGACAATGTAGTTGAGTTTGATAGAGTTGCTCATGGATCACCCAAGCAAGTGGAGTTGGAGGTCCATATTCCATCACCTATTTAGCAAGGTTCCACATCTGATGATTCAGTTCCATGTGAGACACCTACTACATCTATTAAGCTGCGATCCATTGCTAGAGATAGGCCGAAGAGACAGATTAAGCCACCTCTTAGATATGTAGATATAGATTTAGTAGCATATGCTTTGACTATTGTTGAGGAAATAGTTTCTAATGAGCCAGTTTCATTTTTGAATGCTATTTCTTACAGGGAGTCAACACAATGGATTAGGGCTATGGTAAAGGAAATTGAATCTACACAAAAAAAAAAAAAAAAGACTTGGGTTCTTGTGAAGCCTCCAAAAACTAATAGGGTTGTTGGATGTAAATGGGTGTTTAAGTTAAAGTAAGGAACGCCTGGTGTTGATGATGTGAGGTATAAGGCAAGGTTAGTTGCCAAAGGCTACACACAGAAGTATGGTGTTGATTTTAATCAGGTTTTCTCTCTAGTTGTGAAACATAGTTCTATACTTTTGTTATTATCTGTGGTTATCTAGTTTGATCTTGAATAAGAGCATTAGCAAGCTATCAAATGGATGTTTTAGTACTTGAAAGGCATATCGAATTTGGGTTTGTTGTTTAATAGTTGTGGGACTTCATCTGGAGCTAGAGTTATTGGATATGTTTATTCTAATTTTGCTAATGATTTGGATATAAGGCATTCACTCATTGAATATATTTTCACTTTATTTGGTGGTGTCATTAGTTGGAAGGCTATTCTTTAGCCTACAATTGCCTTATCAGCTATAGAAATAGAATATATGATTGTCACTAAAGCAGTAAAAGAAGCTTTATGGTTGAAGGGTTTAGTTCATCGTTTGGGACTTGAGGTAGAGGTTCCTTTTGTATATTGTGATAGTCAGAGTGCTATTCATCTTACACAGAGTCAGATGCTCCATAAGACGACCAAACATATTGATATGCAATACCATTTCATTCATGATCGTATATCTAGTGATGAAGTTCATGTTGCTAAAGTAGCTAGTGAAGACAATCCAGCAGATATGATGACGAAGCCAGTGCCTACGCACAAGTTCAAGCATTGCTTGGATTTGGTGTGACTTAGTTGTTTTGATTGATTACCATTAGGAATTTTATGGAGAGTTAGAGAGGATGTTTACTATTTTGTTTTTTGGGTTGAGGCGCATTTGTGACCTGAACTTCTAGTCCAAGGTGGAGATTCTTATATTTGTGGCTCAAAAGTTTTTTGGATAGAATGTTTAGAGCTCCAGCTCAAAGTTTTTTGAGCTCCAGCACATAACCCTGCAGGATTCACGAGATTGGACAAAATGCTCTATGCCTTGGCTCAAATTTATATAAGCCTAAGCTCGACAATTTATTTTTTTAGAAGCCTCATTATATTGGGTTTTATGAGAAGTGTTTTGTAGCAAAGCAATAAAATTACAGAAATTTAGAGAGCACTTTTGTTCTTCTTCTTCTTTGGCTTTGGGAGATCTCCTTTCGCAAGACATTTGGCACATCTAACAATTTAGTGAAATTCCTCTTTTCTCGCTCGTAGATGTAACCCAATTAAGTGAACCACATAAATTTGCGTCTTGAATTTTTTCTTTTATGCACTCTAATTTCCTGCTTTATTTATAACAAATGTTGCTCATAGGAACTTGCGTATGGCGAGCACATATGATGGGTCTTGAATTTGTGTGTATCCAACAACTACAAGTGAGACCTTTGACCAAGTCATCCGATTAGCTAAACTTCCTATATTCTAAACCATGCTAGGAAGTAGATGTAAATGATTGCCTTAGACCTAGTCAAACCAATGAGGTCAAGTTTGAGAATTTAGAAAGGGTTAATTACACAGACTCCCTGAGGTTTGGCCTATTTACCCAAAAATCCAAAGTTTTGATAAAATTACAAATACCCCCTTGAGGTTTTGCTCTGTCTTACATTTTTGAGAATTCATTAGCCTCCATCGAAAAAAATGGTGACATCATCAAATGTTTTGCACAACAATCCTAAAATGCCCCCTAGTTACTATTATGATTATTTGTAAGACAAAATTATCTTTGGACCAATTTGTAATATTTTTCATACCACAAGAATGTAATTTTAATATTATTTAATTACACATAATAAATTTAAATATATTTTATTATTAATAAAATTTCATAAATACTGAATAATGTTTAAATTTAAGTTAAATAATCTAATTAAGTTTAATTAAGCTATTTATTAATTAAAAAAATAAAATAAGTAAAAAAAATAAAAAAAAATATTAAATTCATCTCTTACATAAAATAGCTTTTATAATTTTAGATTACATAATGATTAGTGATATCAAAATAATAGTTATAATTAAAACAATTTAATTAGTTAAGTTGAAATTACTTAACATTAAAATAATAAATACATATGAAATAATTTAACTAAATGAGTTATTAAAATAATAATCATTTCTAAAACAAATAAATTATTTAAATAATGAATATATCTAATTAAAAATAAGATAAAAAATTTAAAATACTTTATTAATTCAAAAAAAATAGGTAAAAGTTATATATTTTAATTTTGTGAAACCTTTGGACCTTGTTGTAATTAGACCAAACCTCAGGAGGGGTATTTGTAATTAACCCTATGCATATAGGCATATATTTATGTAATTATTCAATTATTTTACTATTTATATTTTTTATTAATAATTTTAGTGTATTTTTGCAATTTTATTACCTAAGGTTACTTTTGTAATTTTTATAAAATTTCATGATTGTTTTTGTTATTTCGTGTTGTTAAAGTTATTTTAGTTTTTGTGCATTTTTTTTAAATATATTCAATCAAGAGTAATATAGTTATTTTTAAAAAAATTATTTAACTTAATGATTGATCGTCAATGTTAGAAAAAAATTTGCAATTTCGTAAAATTTTTGAATCTTATTGTAATTAGACAAAACCTTATAGAGTCTGTGTAATTAACCCATTTAGAAAACTAGCTATGAGCGGATAAAGTCCGAGAAATATGGGATTGTGGCTTGCAAACATCTAATCGAGTGATTAACTAGCGATGGATATAACGAGGCATGTGGCCAATAGCTGGTGGATGAATCCAAACATCAAACGCACGGTTCAGGTGGAATGAGTTAGATGTCTGAGAGTGGTAAATTGTCAGGCCCCACGTTTGGCCCGTGGTTTTCCTAGCGGCTTAGGATGTTAATTGCATAGTGTTGCATATAAATACACCCAGGAACTCAGAGTTAAAAAGCTAATAAAAATGAATAAGTATTGTGTGTATATGTTAGGTTGTGATTGCTTGTGAGATTTGGTCTTATCTTTTGTGTTTTAAAGATCTTGGATTGTTTTGTTGTTTTAAAAATACGAGAATGAGAAATGAAATTATAATTAATTGTGAGATAAAGTATAATAATTATAGTAATGTGATTAGTTAATATAATGTGAGATTATAATTGATTGTGAGATCGTTTTTAAAACATGTTTAAGAGAATTGTTTGAGATAATGAAATTGTTTTATAAGTTTTGGTTTTGGTTTTGGTGTTTGTTTTGGATATTAATATTTAAAAAATATTAAAAATTATATATTTTAAATTTATTAATATTAATGTTAAGATTAATATTAATAACTAATTAAGTCCAATACAAAATTTATTATAAATTCATTGAATTTATTCTTAATTAAATGAAAAATAAATTATTTTGCCCAAAATGAATTTAAAAAATTTTATTTATTTTTTCCTAATAATAAACTACTATGTAAAAAAATAATATATTTTAGGGCACTCCCCTTTGAACAACACAAAAGTTTTTCAAGAAATATTTGAAATTTTATTTTAACAAAAATATGCTTCCATCTTCCTGATTAATTACAAAATATGTGGGATTTAATTTGTAATAAAAAAAAATTGTTCTTCACAATTTAACATGTTAGCAAATTATTTGATGGCCTATTTTTATAAAATAATTGTCTTTCAATTTATTTAATTTATTAATTATTAATATAAAAAATTCACATACAAAATTAATTTAAATAAAAATAAAATATTAATAAATTCAATATTACTTTTTATTTAATTAGAATAATTATGAATAACTAAATTGGTAACTAATTTTGTATGTATTATAAATAAATTCCGTAAAACAGAGTGCCCTAACATATCAGTAAATTCAGTATTATTTTTTTTGTTATAACTTGGAATAATTTAGAATCATAACTATGAAATAACAGTAAAGAAATTTAATGTAATTGACAACAAATTTAACATGGTTCAGCAATGTGTCTAATCCATCTGGCAAAGAAAGGGAATTTATTGATCTAATATCAAAGTGCAAGTACAAACTTGAATCCCACAAATTTTACGAGAACACCCAGCACCCTCTTTTTAAACTCTATTATGAGACAAAAGATCCATGAAATAGTATATAATCTATCTCTAGGGTTTCTCCTGGTTTGTTCTCACTTCAAGTTGGAAGAAAATGGGGTTTAAATACCCAAAATATTGCAAACTGGCCCATAAGCCATGCATGGCACCACAACACTGGGTTTCTATCACCATGTTGCCAGGGTTCTGCCTTTCGACACAGTAGCACTAGCATTCTGGCTCGTGGTGTCAGATGCTGCATCACATCTCCTCATCGTTTTGCTTTGTTTCTTCCATTTCTTACCATTTGTAGTCTAAATTTCAAGACAAAATCAACAATTCTTCATTTTGACTTGAAATTCACCATCTATCATCTTTGTCCCTACCCCCAATAAAGCTATCATCTAAGTCTGCAAATATTAACCAAATCCAAACAATGCTCGAATTTGATTCTTTGAACAACCTTAGTCAACATGTCTGCTGGATTATCCTTGGTCCCAACCTTGTCAAGCAACATAACATCTTGAGACACCATATCTTGGACAAAGTGATACCTCACATCAATGTGATTTATTCTCTTATGAAAGGCTTAATTATTGGACAAGTGTATAGCAATTTGACTGTTCGAAAATATTGAAGTAACCTCAAAGTCCATACCCATATCCTCAATCAGCTCTTTTAGCCAAATGATTTCCTTCATGCCTTCAACCAAAGCCATGTACTCAGCTTCTGTTGTAGGCAATGCAACTGATGATTGCAACGTGGCCTTCCAGCTAACCATATATCTCGAAACACAAAACACATACCCTGTCATGGAGCTTCTATTGTCCAAATCTCCTGCGTAATCTGCATCTACATAGCTAATAATTCTAGCTAAAGAATTTAATTAACTATACCTCAAATATTTATTTGTAGAACCTCTTAGATATCTCATAATGCATTTCACAGCCTGCTAATGAGTCTTTCTTAGCTTTTGCATGTACCTACTCACAACACTAACTATATGTGATATGTTTGGCCTAGTGCACATCATGGCATACATCAAGTTATCCACTGTACTAGTATACAACACATTAGACATATACTACATCTCTTCCTCAATACTTGGTGAATCATCTGATGAGAGCTTGAAATGAGCTGCATACAGTGTACTCACTGGCTTGGACTTATCTATCCCAAAATGCTCTAGTATTTTCTCAATGTAATGTTGTTGAGATAAGTATAACAATCCTGCGTGTCTGTCCCGAATGATCTCCATGCCCAATATCTTCTTTGCAAGGCCCAAATCCTTCATCTCAAATTCTTCACTTAACTGAGCTTTTAAAATATTGATCTCATATATGTTTCTAGAGACTATCAACATATCATCAACATACAACAACAAATATACTAGGAAGCTATCATTATATTTTTTTATAATATACACAACAATCAAAATTGCTTCTAGTGTATCCTACCTTGGTAATAAATGCATCAAATCTTTTATACTACTGTTTGGGAGACTACTTGAAGCCATATAAAGATTTCTTCAAAAGACATGCCTAATTTTATTTCTTGGAAACAACGAATACTTATGGTTAACTTATGTAGATTTGTTCCTTCAACTCACCATGCAGGAATACTATTTTCACATCCATCTACTTAAACTCCATATCAAACAAAGCAACCATGACAAGTAAAACACAAATAGAAGTGTGTTTTACAACTAGGGAGAACACTTCATGGAAGTTAACTCCCTCTCTTTGAGTAAAACCCTTAGCAACTAAACGCGCCTTGTATCTAGCATCCTTAACCCTGAAAATCCCTTTCTTCTTCTTGTAGATCCATTTGCAACCTATAATTTTCTGTCCTTTGGGTACATCAACCAGTTCCCATGTGCTATTCTTGTATTGAGACTCCATCTCTTCACTCATATAGCTGCAACCCATTTATCAAAATTAGGCTTGAAAATTACCTCTTAATATGAGAATGGATCATCTTATACAAACCCCTCGGCAGAACTCAATGCATAAGCTACTAGTTTTGAATATGCAAACTGCTGTGGTGGTTTGATCTTCCTCCTCTTCCTATCGTGAGCCAAATGATAGTTTTGTAGTGAATTATTTTCTTATTGTAGGTTAGGTGATAATGCACTTTTACTAACTTCATCGACACTTTCTGTTTCCCTCTTAAAACTTGTGGAATGTCAAGTTCAAACTCCACCATTTCCTTAATACCCTGTTGATTGGTTATGAGTTGCTTCACCTTATTTATCATCGTAGACTCATCAAAAGTCATGTCCTTGTTGATAATCATCTTGGAGCTTTTGTCATCATTACACCACAAATGATAACCTTTTACTCTATCTGTATAGCCTAGGAATATGCACTTCCTAGCCCTTAACTCAGACTTTCCATCATGAACATAAGCATAGTTTGGGCACCCAAACACTCTCAAATTTAAGTAATCAATAGGAGATCTAGACTAAAATTTCAATGGTGCCTTGCAGTCCAAAGTAGTTGACGGTGACCTATTCACGAAGTAAAAATCAGTACTGATTGATTCTACCCAAAAATCCTTAGATAATCCAATATTAATAAGCATGCATCTAACTCTCTCCAAGATAATCCTATTCATACATTCTGCAACTCCATTCTACTATAATGTGTGTACAACTATGCGATGCCTCACAATTCTTTCCTTATTGCAGAATTTCTGAAATTCCTTATTGCAGAACTCCAATCCATTGTCAATCCTCAAGCGCTTGATTTTCTTTTCTATCTACTTCTTGATTAAATTTTTTCATTACTTGAAATTGACAAATACCTTATCCTTATACTTCAACATGTAACCCTATACTCTTCATGAGAAGTCTTCTATGAATGTCAGTATGTATCTAGCACCTCCCTTTGAAAGAACTTGAGAAGGCCTCCAAAGATCTGAATGTATGTAATCTAAGGTGCCTTTGGTCTTGTGAACTACGGTGTTGAATTTCACCCTGTGTTGCTTGCCAAACACACACTGCTCATAAAAATCCTGCTCTCCAATTTTTTCTCCACAAAGCAAGCCCCATTTACTTAGTTTTGACATCCCCTCCTCACTCATATGCCCAAGTTACATATGCCACAATCTCATAGTATCATTGACGGATGAAGAAACTATTGCAATACCAAAAACTGTGCTGCCTTGCAAGATGTAAAGGTCATTTCTTTTATCTTCCTTCATGATAAATAGTGCACCTTTGGAAACCCGTAGAACTCCATCTTAAGCTCTGTACTCACAACTGTTCTTTTTGCATAGAGTTCCCAATGAAATTAGATTTTTCTTTCGATTTGTAACATGAAGCATATCTGTTAGGGTCCTCACTATGCTATCATACATTCTGATACTCACTGAGCCAATTCCTACAATCCTACACGAAGTATCATTTCCCATAAGTACTTTACCATCATTGTATTTTTGATAAGTGGTAAACTAATCTTTTCGTGGGCACATGTGGTAGGATCAGTTACTATCCAAAATCCACTCGAAGCTTAGTAAGCTTTCGGTAACATTGAGAACAAGCCCACCATTAGACTTATCCTTAATAATTCCTGCAATGTCATGCCATTTATGATAAGAAGTTTCACCTACGTCCTTCGCCTTTGTACATTTTAGATAATTCTATTTCTAGTGCTCTTTTTAACCGTACCTAAAATACTTGTCGCCATTTCTAAGCTTGGTTCTGGGCTTCAATTGGCCTCTATTCCATCTTTTTTCTCTCAGTTTGCCTTTCACCACCAATCCTTCCTTATTTTCACCATTGTTAGTGCCTAGGACATATTTTCTCTACTCGTTGGAATTTAATGAAGCCTACACATCTTCTATTGAAATTGTATCTCATCCATATAGCAAATTAGTGACCAAGTGTTCAAAAGATTTAGGTACTGAACACAAGAGAATCAACGCATGATCTTTATCTTCAATTTTAACATCTATACTAGTGAGATTTAGAATTACTTTATTGAAATAATGAATATGCTGAGTAATAGATATACCTTTGTTCATCCTCACCGTGTATAATCGCTATTTTAAATGCAGTCGGTTTATCAGGGACTTTATCATTTATAGACTCTCCAGCTTTAACCATAGTCCCACTTGCATACTTTTTGTGGCGACCTCTCTCAGTACGTTATCTGCCAGTAGTAACACCAGAGTATCATATGCCTTCACTATAAACTCATCCTTCTTCTCATCTATCAGTATTTTTTGTAAGGAATCTTTGCTGCATAGACCTTCATCTTCCACAGCCCAGAATCATTCTTCACATCAAACATCTCTACATTGTACTTCATGGTTGACATCTAAACAATCCCGACTCTCAATACCAATTTGTTGAAACTTGGAATGATCTAGAATCATAATTATGAAATAATAGGAACGAAATTTAACACAATTGACAAGAATTTTAACGTAGTTCGGCAATGTGCCTCATCCACCTGACAAAGAAAAAGAATTTATTGATCTCAAATCAAAGTGCAAGTACAAACTTGAATCCTACAAATCTCATGAGAACACCCAACACTCTCTTTCTAAACTCCATTTTGAGATAAAAGATCTCTGAAATAGTATAGAATCTATCTCTAGGGTTTCGCTTTGGTTTGTTCTCACTTCAAGTTGGAAGAAAATGCGGTTTAAATAGCTAAAAAATCAAAAACTGGTCCATAGGTTGTGTGTGGCACCAGCATTCTACCTTCTCGGTGCTGGATTTCTAGCACCGTGGTGTTGGGGTTTTGCCTTCCCAATGCTGTGGCACAAGCTTTCGGACACCGTGGCGCTGGATGCTACATCACATCCCTATGTTGTTTCGCTCTATTGTTTTCATTTCTCGTCATTTTTAGTCTAAATTTCAAGACAAAATCAACATTTTCTTTAATTACAAATAAATAAATTCATTTCGGGCAAAATAATTCATCTATAATTAATTTGTTTATTTTTTGCAGATTGTGATGGCGCTAGCCCTACACTTCACACTATGTTTGGTTGATCAATTTTCCTTAGCATTTTCTTCTCAAGAATTCTACAACACTTAATTAAAGAAAAGAAAATGCTAAAGAAAAGAAATGGCTAAGTAATTTGATAAGAAAAGAAAGATAATAGGAAAAAGGAAAATAAAATTAAAAAAATATAAAATCTCAAACTTGTTTAGTTATAGAAGAAAATAATGAAGAAAGGATTGGAGAACAAATGTATTGGAGAAGGGGAGAGAGCTCAAATGGATTTTCCCCTCATTTTCCACACCATTTTGTGAGGAAAACTCATTTTCTTCAAGCACATTATATTTTTTCTTAAATTTTTCTTACTTTAGCATTTTCCTTGCTAACAAACCAATCAAAAATATTTTTCTTAGCATTTTCTTTTTGTTTCCCCATCAAAATTCTTAAACCAAACATAGTGTAAATCAAATGTAATGTCAAAATGATCATTTTTTCTTCTTTTTTATTAGAAAAACAAGTTCACGCTGGATTAATTCTCAACCCATGAAGGAAGTACTAAACACGTATAAGAATTTTTGGCTAGGTTTATTTATATTTAGTGATGATCCATGATATTGGCCTGCATCCTAGCCTCATCCAATGTTTCCTTTACAAGATGAGTCCCAGTGCAAGCCTAATATGACTTTAGGATATGGGAGGATCTTTCGTCCCTCATTCAGGCTTTGACCAATTAGCCCTAAAATTTAGGTCTTGCTGGATGCAAAGAAAAATATCCAAATTATCCTTATTAAATATAAAAATACACATATATCTTTTGTACACAAAAACTAATAATTATACATAATAATAATATTTTTTTAATTAAAGCCATATTTATTTGTATATAATTTATCCAATTTTTATCATCTACATAAATAAACAATATACTTAACTCACACTTATCATCTTATATTTTTATCATTCCAAGTATAATATAATAATTATAAAATAATCACAATTCTTATTATCATAATAGATTTCATTTCATTTTTCTACATCTTGTCATATTAAGTAAACGAGACCTAAGGGACCATTTCTATGATAGGATGATAAGGGATAGCAACCCATATCCATTGTCATCAATTGTTTAGAATGCAAGAGAAGAGGCCGACAATTAAGGTGTGACCTGTTACTGTAGGGACTCTATTAGATGCAGTATCAATAGGGATGGCAATAGAGCGGGTTTGGAAGGACCCGAGACTTGCCCTACATTAGCTTGTCAGAACCCGAAACCCACCCCATCCTACCTTTCATTTGGCCCCATCCTGCCTCTCATTTGAACCTGAACCCAATAGGTCCAACCCAACTAACCCAATTTATTTATTTATTTTTTTGTTTTCCTCATAGCTTGATGTACAAATTTTGCAACTTTCAACTGTCAAGCATTAGTACAAATTTTGTAACTGATGATATAAATTTGGCAACTTATAATACAATACAAACATGCAAAATTTATAAATTCATTAGTCCATATATCAAATTTTCATAAAATTACATTAATCAAATTCGAAATAAATTAAAACATTTGCTAATGTCCAAATACAAGCTTTGAAGGATTCAATCATACTTAAAACAATTCTTCATTAAATTATCCACCAAACAAACCTTAATAAATATATTAATTATATATATAATATTTAATAAATAGTCATATTATACAAGGCGGGTCTAGTAGGACCTAGAACCCACCCCAGACCCTACCGAATTTTTAAAATAAAACCCGCTACTTATCTCAAAACCCATTTACTTCATCCCAAACCCACCCTTAATGGGATAGGTTCGAGGCAGGTCCCCAGTTTGCCCATACCCATTACCATCCCTATGTATCAGGCACCTAAAGTGGAATGAAAAATCCTACAAATAAGAAGTGGCGGAGGAAATGATTCCAAATTATGTTGTTGCCTCATGTGATCAAAATTTTGGTAAAACAAAAGAAATCATTTCTTTCTTTTATGTTTTTTAATTTTTGCCACCATTTCTTTTTTTTTTTTTAACTTCTTCTTGTTTGCTATTATTATATATTTTTGTACCAATATAGTAATTTTTATAATTATTATATATTTTATGCTAATGTATTTATATTAAAAATAATTGAAAGATAAATATATATGTATATAATTGTAATTGAAGTAATGATATTGATAACAAAAAAAGGTACCCTAAATTCTTTAAATTTCATGATTTTGTTTTTATGTGTAAGGATGTTATATTAGATGGAGGAAAACAAATTTTTTCATATTTGGGAAGAATAATAAATAGTTGTGATATGGGATAGCCTAATAAGTCCAATCCAATAAACTACCAACTCTAGAAAGGGCTCTCAAGCCCACCTAACATCTGAAGCCCAACTACACTTTTGGACCCAGTTGGGGTGAGCCATTCGACCACAACCATCAGGTTGAACAAGTAGTTCTTGACCCAACCCGATGGGGGGCTCTAAGCTATCAAGTTCGCTCAGCTATCTCTCTGATCGACCACCTTGTCTGGTCGATTACCATCGACTAAAATGCTCATTTTGCCATCAAACTATATCCTTACTGCATTCAAGCTCTAACAGGTGGAGTGCCTCCGTATTAATGATGCATGCCACCCCAGTACTAACTTTGCCACCAACTTTGGTAAGAAGCGCACCTTTAGAGTACTATTCATCCTGAAGAGCAGAAGAAAGTTCCATATGGAATAGTACTAGGATTAGAAATGACTAACAACTCCCAGATAAGGACAAGAGCCCTCTACACTTGATAGGGGCATCTTAGACATATCATCCATCTAGAGAAAGCTATAAATACCCCATTACCAACCACCCTTCAGGTATGCCATATACACTATGTGCTCTTACTCTGCTGCTTGATTATCTCACTCAACTAGTAGTAACTTAAGCATCAAAGTGCCTTAGTCCAAGAAGAACATCACTGGTGGATCATTTGACCTCCTTGGTCAAATTAGCCCAAATACTACCCAATTCACTAAAAACGACTTTCAACATCATCATTTGGCGCCTTATCTGGGAAAATTTGAGATTGTAACTGAGAAAATGGTGAATACTAAAAGAATTGCATCTGAGATAGAGGATAATAGAAGGACAACATCTCCACCTCTCTCTCAACCCTAGCAAGGGTCGCATGCCCTAGCCCCAGGCCTAGCACCCCAAAGGAGCAAATTGTGATGCTAACCATGCCTCAACTAATGCAGCTTATAAGTGAACAAATTTCTACCCAAATCTTTGCTCAACTTTTTATGATATTGAACAGGCACACGATCGTGCTAGCCTCAACTAGTAGTGCAACTCCACAACTACCCCCACTAAAGAAGATGTCTCCTCGGGACCAATGTGGTTGCCAAGAGTCCAAACGACCACCAACATCCATAGGGAAAGAAGGGCCAACCTGAGATAAGAAAAAAAACTACTGACTCCGTAGACTATCATGTTCAACCTAATCGAGCCCCATAGTGTGATAGGGTCAAACATTCTAGGCATGATCAGCGTGAAGAAGTGGATAAATCAATGGATCACACTACCCAAGCCATTCGAGCCCGCAATGAGATAGAGCTAAGCACACGATGTCCTATTTTGACCAAAACATTACCCAAGCTAATCAGGAGGAGTGGAAAGAAGTTTCCCACCATGTGCAACAACTGAATAGACAGCTTAAGGAGAAACACTGAAAAGGTGCCCAATCCAAAGGGCCCCCAAAGGTCTCATCAAGAGAGAGGCTCATCATTTATTTAGGAGATTGTTAATGAGCGCATTGTCATTGGTGCCAAAGTACTGATCGAACTTGCACAATACGATCGCTTGATTGATCCAAATGAGCACCTGATATAATTTGAACATATGATGTAGCTGCATGGGCATAATGAATATATATTCATGCAAAAATATTGGTGACCACATTTCAGGGTATAGCACT
The DNA here is from genome assembly GCA_014898725.1 of Jacaranda copaia. Lineage (NCBI taxonomy): Eukaryota > Viridiplantae > Streptophyta > Magnoliopsida > Lamiales > Bignoniaceae > Jacaranda > Jacaranda copaia. Next base: position 990,071 of record JACGDI010005241.1, on the reverse strand, counting down.
TGATTGATTTGTTAAGCTAGAACTATCATCGATATACTCCTATAACCAACTCTGTGATAAATTCCTGCACCAATTTGCCAGTTGGCAAAAGATGAAGCTCTCCCAAACCCATCTCCACACTATGAAGTAGAAGGAGTAGGAGTCCCTTCGTAACTTTTTTACAAAGTTCAACATGGAGGTCTTGAAGATCGACAATCCCATGATTGAGTTCTTAATCGACATGCTGTTCTTGGGACTCAGACACTAAGAATAAGCTAATACTTTGGTGTGAGAATGCCTGTGATTGATAGAAAAATTGCTTAACCTGATGGAGAGATACATGACCCATGAGGAATGAACAAGGTAAAGTTCTAAAACTCTAAGGTCGACAAAAAGAAAAATAAGTAGAGAGATGACCAGAAATATAAAAAAAGGGATCGATCTCTAATAAATCATTTCTATGACTATACTCTACTGAACATCCCAAAGAGAGAGGTCATGTTTGCAATCCAACATGAAAACCTCCTTAAAAAATCAAGGAAGCTAATGGAGACTGAAGTAATGAAAAAATCAAAGAAATATTTCCACTTTTATAAACCAATGGGGCATGACACAGATGAATGCTTCAATCTCTAGGATGAAATTGAGAGGCTCATCAGGTAGGGCCATCTAAAAAAATATGTGGCCATTGATGCACAGGTTAAAGGGGGCAAAATTGATCGAACTCCCCATAGAAAAAGATTGGCTAGCCCGAAGAGAAAAGATAAAAGAAAAAAACCTGCCCAAGAAAACCGTCCACCCATTCGAGGAGTAATTGACATGATTGTGAGAGATCCCACTAGGGGGGACTCAAAGTTACCAAGGAAGTAGACTCAAAGGAGGCTAGGGTTGACCAAAGCCTCCTTGATCAAAACAACATTCCATTTATCTATAAGCGCAGAGCCTATCTCCTTCACTGACAATAACCTAGCCCACCTCAAAAGGAAAAATATCAACCATAAAACTAATTGTCCTATGGTAGTCTCCATTGAGATTGCCAACTTTGAAGTTAGAAAGGTTCTAGTCGATAACGGTGGCTCGACCAATATCATCTTTCTCTCGACGCTGAAAAGGATGAACTTAGAATAGCTAAAATTTGAGCCCATGTGTACCCCTCTGGTTGGGTTTAGGGGGTGTCAAAAATCATTCCAGAAGGTTCCATCAACCTCTCTATGTCATTTGAAGAGGTGCTCTAAGAAAAGATATTGATGATAAACTATCTGGTGGTCGACTCCCTAATCACTTATAATGTTACAATTGGTCAACCAGCTTTTAATAATTTTTGTGTCATTATATCGACCTATCACATATAAATTGAATTCTTGAGCCCAGCTGGCACAAGTAAACTGCTATGTAACATCACGAAAGCTTGGAAATGTTACAACATTTTGGTCGAGTCAAGTGTATAGAAAACTCGATCACAATTGCAGACCTCGGGGGACATCTCTATAGTAAAACTCGAGGAGAGCCAAACCAACAAGAAAAGAAAGTTGGAAAACACTCAAGTGGAGCTCGTTGGGGAGTTCAAAATAGTCAAGCTGGAGCTAGGGAATCCCAACTAGACTACCAGGATTGGAACAGATATAGGCCCCCACTTTGAATGTCCTATGGTCAATTTCCTATGGAGAAATATCAACATCTTTACTTGGAAGGCATCCAACATCCAGGAAATCAACCCTAGTGTGATCGTGCACTGCCTCAATGTCGACCCCTCATACAAAGCAATCAAGTAGAGATGAGGACATTCAATAACGAGAGGACCCAGATTATCGAAGAGAAAGTTAAGAAACTCTTAGATGCATGTTATATTATAGAAATTCAATATCCATCTTAGTTTTGTAATATTGTACTCGTCCCAAAGAATGAGGGACAATGGTGTATGTTTAATAATTTTACCAACTTGAATAAAGTTTGCCCTCAGGATCCTTATCCCCTGCTTCAAATAGATTTACTAGTAGATTCCACGGCTGGTTGTGAATTATTGAGTATGATGGATGCATTTCAAGGGTATCATCAAATATTGATGGCCCTCGAAGATAGGGATAAAACCTCTTTTGTGGTTCTCAATGAGTTTATTACTTTTTGGTCATGCCCTTTAGACTTAAAAATATTAAAGCGACATACCAGAGACTGGTCAACTTTATGTTCAAGAACAAAATAGGCAAGTCTATGGAAGTGTATGTTGATGATATGTTTGTAAAGACAGAAAAAGCGCAAGACCATTTTCACAACCTCAATCATACTTTTACAGTATTGAGAGTGTTTGGCTTGAAGCTAAATCCAAATAAGTGTATATTTGGGGTTTGAGGAGTCAAATTCTTGGTTTATATGGTCAGTCAACGGGGCATTAAGCTAATTCCCAAAAAATTTAGGTTGTTTGGACATTGATCTCTCTCGAACAGTTAGGGATATATAGCAACTGGTCGGAAGAATTATTGCTCAATTAGCTAACAAGAGCCTACCTTTCTTCAAAATTCTCAGAAATACTAAGAGGTTGGGTTTCTAGTAGAACGAACAATGTGATCGGGCTCTGGTCAAATTAAATTAGTATTTGTCCTCACCCCCATATTTGCGAAACCTAAACTAGGAGAGGTACTTCACATATACTTGGTCGTCTTAGATGCATCAATCAGCTCGATCTTGGTCTCAAACAAAGATGAAAGCTATCAACTAGTTTACTATTATAGTAAGTTGCTCTAAGGACCAAAATATAACTATTTAGAGATTGAGAAATTTGCCCTGGCGTTAGTCATCATGGCTCAAAAGCTGCGTATATATTTCTAGTTTCATGCCATGACAATACTAATAAACCAACCATTGAAGTAAGTGCTCTCGAAGCTAGACATATCTAGAAGGTTAACGAAATAAGCTATTGAATTAGGAGAATTTGATATCACCTTCCAGCTTAAAACAGCTATCAAAGCACAAGCCATAGCTAACCTTATCACCGAGTAGGTCGATTTACCTGAAAAAAGCAATGAAGCTCCTCTTACTTGGACTTTGCATGTTATGGATCTTAACACATCAGAAGGGGGAGTGGGAGTGGCCCTCCGTTTTCCAATAGTAAAGGAGTATAATTTTGCAATCAAACTTAACTACATAGTTACTAATAATGAGGCAGAGTATGAAGCCCCCCTCACTGGAATGAAGATAGCATTTGATCGAGGCATAGACCACCTGGCTACGATCATGAACTACCAATTGGTAGCAGAACAGGTTGAGGAAATTGAGGCTAAGGATTTAATAATGAGCCGGTACCTAACAGAGGTTAGAAAATTACAGTAATTATTCAAAAAATTCACCTTTAGTCAAGTACCTTGATCTAAGAATGAGTGCGTAGATGTCTTGTCCAAATTTGCTAGCTCGATCAGATGCACAAGAGATAGGACGATAACATTTTTGATCACTGATAGACCATTAATCAGTCTTTCGAGGAAAACTTAGTAGGGAGCATCGAGGAAACAGTTCTTTCATGGCAGGATCTTATAAAACTCTACGTAAGTCATGGCACGCTCCCAAAAGATAAAAGTAAGGCTCATTGCCTTTGAGGACAAGCTGCCAAGTTTGCAATAGACAAGTATGGCCAGCTATATAAGAGGTCAATCTCTGGACTGCCCTTAAGGTGCTTGGATCCCAACTAGGCTCATGATGTTTTACAGGATATCTACACAAGCATGCACAGGAACCATTCAAGGGAAAGATATCTCGTACATAAAACCATCAAGTATGGATACTTTTGGCTGACATTACTAAAAGATGTTGATTTTTCTCAAAAATGTCCATCATGCCAAGTTCATTCGAACCTCCCATATCAACCTGCCATGCCCATGGTCAATGTTTAGATTTCTTGGCTATTTGACCAGTGAGGGATTGACATTTTAGGCATACTGCCAAAGTCAATGGGTTAGCAAAAGTTTATAATTGTGGTGGTCGAGTATTTCACCAAGTAGGTCGAGACTGAAGCTGTCCAAAAGATAACCAACGCAACCATCAAAAGTTTCATCTGAAAAATATTATCAATCATTTTGGTCTACCTAAGATCCTCATTTCAAATAATAGGACTCAATTCTAGAGTAGAAATACCTGAAGTTGATGCAAGACCTTGGGAATCACCCAATATTTTACTTCAATAAGCAATGGGCAACCCTCAATCGAACAACCAGACAGAGGTGACAAACAAGATAATTCTCGACCATTTGAAACCTAGAATAAAGACACCAGGTCAAGTTGGGCAAATGACCTCTTGGGAATGTTATAGGCATACAAGACAACCCCCTGCACAACTGCAAGTCACAGCCCTTATAATTTGGTCTATTGGTCCGAGGCAATCATCCTCTCAAAACTCATATAGCGTATAGCTCAAGTGATTCACTTCCACCTACTCAGGAACATATCAGAAAGGAAGCTTGACCTCGAGACTATGGAAGCCTGCAATACTATGCAACGTTATAAATCTAAGATGGCAAACAACTATAACAAAGAGATCAGGCTGTGTCATTTTAAGGTCAGAGACCTCATTCTTAAAAAGGTGGAAATGTCTAAAAATGTTGGCAAGTATTAACCTTATACAGTTGTGAAGGTATCAAAGCATAACGCTTATCAACTTGATAATATCAATGGGGATGAGCTCCCTCATCTATAGAATGCCATCAAATTGAAGAAATTCAATATATAAAAGCACATTATATTCATTTTTGTATTTTGTGATATAAATAAAGTTCCAGCAACACTCTATCATTTGCATGTATTGTCACAGCTGCATCTGCCTTGCATAACACCAAGTTTTAGGATGACCCCATAGTCGATCCAAAAGTAATTTCACGCTGCCAAATCAAATTTCAAGTCAACGCCGTAGTCAATCTAAAAGTAGCTTCACATTGCCAAGTCCAGTTTCAAGTGGACCCAAAAGCAGCTTATAGCTGCCGGTTTAAGGCTCCAAGCCCCAACTTCAACTTGGCCCCATAGTCATCTCAAAAATGGCTACATGCTGCCAACTTAAGGCTTTTTAGCCCAAACTATGCAATCAACCTTATAGTCAATCAATAAGTCAACACAATTCTATAAAGTTAAGACACCTCAAACTCGACCAAGAGTAAAGAAACTTGACTATAAAGTTGAGCAAAGTTGTAAAAATAAATTATTGAATGTACTTTAATGAGACCATGTGTATCTCTCAATAGTAACCTAAATCAATGATGAAGTTGGGTTTTCTTGTTAATTAACATAGTTCTCAACTTATCAACCACACAATTGCGATGCAATAGTTGCATTCGACAAGAAAGCTACAAAATTGATTCACATTGAGCATAATCAAAATAATATTTCATTAAGAGAAATGTTCATTACAGTAGAAGGATAGCTTTCATAAAAAAAAAAAAACAACAACAACAACAAAAGAGAGAGAGTTGGAAAATCAATTTTGGCTCAACTAAGCACCCTCAGATTGATCGGCCCGGGCACCCTCTTATGAGTCTCAATTGGGCTCAGGCTTCACTGATGCAAGGGATGAAACAACTCGCACTAGCTGCAAGGGCCCCATCATATCGCCTATAAAATTAATTGAGTGCAGCACATACTGGGCGACATAGACCTGTCCACCCCTCAGTTCAAAGACAAAGTCCTCAACAAAGGCAAACTCCCTCGCTAAATTAGCTAGCTTACTCTCAACCTCAATCTACTTCTACTAAGCTTTGATCATAGGCTTGATAGAGGTATTTGTTGCAATATCTCTTTCCCCGCCTCTATCAACTGCAACCTCTTCAGATTTTAGGTAAAGCTGCAGCTTTTCATCTAGTGTCAGGCTTCTTTTGTCTTTGTCCTTTACCCAAAAAGCATAGCCTAAGTACTCAAGCTACTTCACTACCTTCTCAAATGCGCCCTGGGCAATATCGATCGAGAGAACTACGCTCGCATCTTGAAAGGCATAGCTAAGCATAAACTGTTCCATCACCTCCCTCTACATCATAAGGAGTTGTTGAGAGAATGCCGCTCAAGCCTCCTCAAGTATAGCAACACGACTGGTCGATCAACCAGAGAAATCGCTCACTTGCATATCCAGGTGAGCTTTCTTTAGCACAAAATCTATTCGACTTTTCTTCTCCATAGCCTCGACCAACTGTTGGTCTTTCACATTGAGCTATTCCTAGAGGTTGACCACCTCCTTGGTTAGCTCGTCGATCTGGAGTTGAGAGGATTCGAGCTAAACCTTGAAAGTCTTTAACTCCTTTCCCTCTCATAACTCTTTGCAGTTCGCCAAAGCCAACTCTGACCAACAATAAAAGTGGTACTTGAGCTGGCTCACCTAAAACAAAGATTATCATTAAATAATATAATTGGTTGAAAGCAGAACTCGATGAGAAAATAATCGACCTTACACTTACCATATTATGATGGTAAGCTAGAGCCCTAAGTGCACCGACCTGGCTCAAGCTCATGAATCTTTGCTGGTTGGTGACAAAGAGCCCGAGCACCATGCACTTAAATGCGTCCACGCTCGTTGTCCCTAATGATATAATGAAACTTGAATTCATCATCTCCATGGTAGGGTCAGGTCCGAACCGAGCTGATGGTAGCATGGGTATTTGAAATAAGACCCCATCACCATGCTTGCCAAATAAGTTGTAGCTGGTGATCGCCTTCTACTTGCCTTTCTTTCCCACTATCTTTTTGGGTGTCGAGCCTCCCTACTCGATCATCTATCTTTTGCCTTAACCCGCGGAGCTACTGCGAACATTCTCTATTGATCAAGTGGGTTAGGGCACTTGCTCAATCTATTGCATAGCTAGGGTGGCGATCAACGATGTCGATTCCACCGCAAAAGGTGCATCTCATTGCAAAACTGATCGATAGTGTTCATCATATCTTTAAGCCCTAGCCAATGCCTCTCATCGACTGCAAGCCATAACTCCTTCTCAATCTACCAATAAAAGATAAAATAAAAAATGATTAGAATCGAGCAGAAATAGTGAAATCTATAATTATCACAATTGACAAAGATTTCTAACAAGCCAGTTGCCTGTAGACAAGTCAAGCTCAATCGATGATAGGCTAGCCAACACCAGACATCTTTCCTTGATCAGAATCGAGGCCTCAATCTACCTAAACTCGACCAAGTCTTAAGTGAAAGTGTTCAGCCAGCTTAGCATTTGGTTCCCCAGCATCTCAACGTGTCCCCTCAACCACCCTCTAAAAATGTTAAACTCATTAGGCCCTCGAACATATAGATAATATTTTTTTCACTCTTGAGAAGAGGGTTATTAGGAATTTTCAACACGAGCACGCCATTAGGTAATAAAACCGGAACTCTTTAGTGCTACTCGACTTTTGGAACATTGATAGATGAAATAGGTTAGAAAAATTAGCAAAAGACGCTGGTTGGCTAAACAAATGCATCAGCACAATAAAACTATATATGGTGGTGAAGTAGTTTGGTAGAAGCTGTGTTATGTAGACCTCGAGGCCCCCCAGGAGGTCAACTATTATAGGTGCTAGAGAAAACCTAAAGCCACACCTAAACCCCTTCTCAAACACCGTTATGCATCCCCTCAGAGGTCGATGCATCCTTCCATATGGCCCAAGTACTAGGAGTTCATATTATTCTAGAATATGGTACATGTCTCTAATTTGAACTAAGTCAGCGACGGAGATTTTGGAGACTATCTCATTGTAATGGTCTGGGGTAAATAATTGACTACATGACACTGGTACTTCACTGGGGCCAACCTCACCCCCAGAAACAACCCTTTCAACACTCGAGTTGCTGGAGGTCGAGCTATCACTCGACAAACTATCAGATATACTCTCAAATGTGCTCTCAGACATACTCCCACCCGTAACCTCCCCTTAAAAGTGTACACTTTGGGACCTAGTGTCCTCGCTATCTAATGAACATGACATCTTTACAAAGCAAATGAAGGAAAATAGAAACTTGGAGAAGAACTTACAGTTTTTCGTTGGAAAGCTCTAAAATGCATAAAAGGTTAAGGACTCTGAAGGCAAGAATCAACCAAACTAAATTCAGTAAAAGTGATAAATAAATATTTCTACCCCGCTTATTTATAGGCATTCGGATGCGAAAATCCAAGCGATAGTAATAATTACACAACTATAACATTAAATACTCAAAACCCTAGTCGAGTATTCAAAAATTCCATCGAGAATTCAAGAACCCTAAATGACAATTCAAAAACTCTGGTCGAATGTGCATAATCGTCATTCAATTGTCTACTCCCTGCTCCTTTCCATTGACAAGCTCAATCACAACCGCGAGTAGGGAGGACTCATGATATGGGATAGCCCAACAACCTAGCCCAATGAGTTATCGACTCTAGAGGGGCTCATAGGCCCCCCCTAATATCTGAAGCCCAACTATGCTTCTAGACCCAATTGGGTTGAGTCACTCGACCATAACCATCAGGTCGAATAAGTAGTTCTCGACCTAATCCGATAGGGGGGCTCTAAGCCATCAAGTCCGCTCAGCTATCTCTCTAGTCGACCACCTAATCTGGTTGATTACCATCGACCAAAATGCTCACTTTGGCGTCAAATTATATTCTTGACATATTCAATGCTCTGATGGGCGACGTGCCTCCGCATTAATAACGCGCGCTACCCCAGTACCAACTCTGTCACCAACTTTGTCAAGAGACGCATCTTCAGAGTATTACTCACCCTAGAAAGCAGGAGATGGTGCCACATGAAATAGTATTAGAATTAGAAATGACCAATAACTCCCAGGTAAGGATAAACTATATGGCTAGATTTTGGAGCGTGACATATATATATATATATATATATATTATTTTATTATTATTCTTACAATAAAAAAATTACTCAATTTTATTTTTCTTTAAGAACAAAATAAAAAGGTATTGATTTGACTATTACAATAAAAACTATTTTCTCCAAAATATAAACAAACATATCAACACTTTCTAAATTAATTTTTTAACTATTTTTCAAAATACAACCAAAAATTTATTACATTCCCTAACACAACTTTCATATTTCCAAATCCCACTTACAGCATTCATTTCCCCCAAATACATATCATAATCAAACGTAAAATATAACCAAGCATTACCTATACCTTTTTGGTTTAAATCCTTTGTTCCATATATTTTCTATTCTATTTTTTATTTTATTTTTTGAATATATAATATGTGTATTAAATATTATCTTATAAAAATAATTAATTAAAAATCAAATACACTTAGTATAAATATAATAAATTAAAATAAAATATAAAATAAAAATATAGTAAAGGATCAAAGTGATCCCTTTTTGGTATTCACTGTACATCCTTTCATCATAAGCAGAACACAGCAATATCCAACTTCGTACAAAGTTTCATTTTCTTCTAAAGCATCACCTCAGTAAAATCAAGAATTACAGACTTAACACTCAAAGCTTGCTAGCAGAATCTTATTACTCCAACCTATGTTCTCTCAATATGTCTACAAACTACAAAACCATTTCAACAAGTACCGAAACTTTACATCTTCTATCAGCTAAAGCGTGCTATAATGTCCACTTCACATTTTTATTCTTCTCTAATTTCGAAATTACTACCCTATTTCAAAAATTTTAAGAACCAGAATAAGAATGGTAACAGCACAGCTGCTAGAATCTTTATAACTACTAATCAACAACTAATTGGCATATATAATTAAATTGATGGCCCAGCCCTTGATCGATCAAACGATCAATTGATGGCCTTTCCACACTTATCAAATTCTTTGAGCAATTTCTCATCTCGAAACCCAACCATGAATTTGGCAACCGCTTCAAGAAACAATGCCGCCTGATACACACTTGCTACGCTCAAAACGTCAGCCAAAACGCTCCTCCTCAGCCTGTTGGCGTCCACCACCACTCCCACCAGCTCCTCCATCTCGGCCGCCATAGCCACCTTCACCGCTTCCTTCCTCCCCCACTCCACCCCCACATTAATATTCTTAACCAGTTTTGCCTGCGCCCCGCGAGCACGCGCCGCCAGGGCCGGCACCATCAGCCGCAACCCACACTCAATCTGATCGACCCTTGTCGTCAAAGCCTTGGATGGGCTCCTCCACGCTGCCGCTATGCGCCACGGCTTGTCAAGAGATTCCCTCATGGAGGCGGTCGTGTCGGAATAATATTCAAAAACGTCGTCATTGCTGTCGTCATTGTCCACTTGGGATGATTCTTGATCATCAAGAAATGACCGGAGGAGGTTGGTGAAGAGGTAAGGATGGAGGTCGCCTAGCCAGAGGAAGGGTTTCTCGAGGGAGTTGCGCCACTCGGGGTAGAGGCACTGGGCGACGTCGGCGGCGGCGGCCTGGTCGAGGGCGGCGTAGTAGGAGTCCAGATGATGGTGCACGGCGTCGACCTGGGCGGAAAGGAGGTCGGAGGAGACGGAAAATGATGAGAGAGCGCGGCGGAGTTGGGGGAGAAGGGTTGTCGCCAGGGTGGTGAACCAATCATCGTAGAAATCCATGAAGGGCCTTATGGCAGTTTTCTTGCGCCCAAAAAGAGCCGACTTCAACATCTTTGGGAAAGATGAGATTCTTGAAATTAGACAGAAATGAGGGATAGAGAACGAGAGGGCGCGAGAGGCCAGGTTTCTTTGGTGCTCAAGATGGCCGACTCTATTATTCACTTCATTGAATAAGACCCTCTAAATGCTCTGTTGTTTGCGAGTACTCGAGAGTTGAGACTTGAATTCATACGTAATGGAATTACTTGAATATTCTTGCTGTTGGTTTTGTTATTTAGTACTACAAAGATGGTTAGTTTGCATCCTTCCCATTACGTTAAAATTGACTTAATGTTAGGTCAAAAAATTATAATTTTTTTTATTGAACAATTCAATTTTAGGTGTTTTATATTGGATATTTTGTTTTTCATTATTTGTTACTAGTAAATTCACTACAAAATAGTATATCAATAGTGAAAGAAATGTATTTAAATTGTCATTATTATAAATAACTCATGAAGCATGTATAATGATAATATTGAAAAAAATTGCAAAAATAAGATCATAGCTGTGATATTCATAATGTAGGACTAAAATTTTAAATCATACAAAATTAGGATTACAACTCTTAAAATCAAAATATATAGTCAGTGTTAGCGATTGCTTGTGTGGGATTTGCATGACACATGCTAGATCATTAGGGCAAGCACAAGGCAAGTAATAACCAGCGATAATTGTGCCTTTTGATAACCCGTGTCCTTAATTTTTTTTTTCCAGTTTTTTAAAACTTTTGATTTTAATTTTTTATAACTTCAAATTTTGATGTTATATTGCAAATTGACAATAATCACAATTTTATATTTGCAATTTACCATGACAATGCAATTCTAATCACAAACGATTTCTTTTGGCATTGATTTGCTAAATACTTGCGTTACCAATTACAATATTAAAATATTAGTTCAATGGATAAAGAGACAACTTAATTAATCGGTTTATTAATTTAGACTTCTTTTTTTATAATTAAAGCTCATTTGTTCATTCATTAAGTAAAAAAGTCCATTAGAATCAAAGGGGAGTTTATGATAAGGTATGTTGATATTTATCTTACATGAGATATCACTAAATAAATGACATGTGTTATTTTATAATAGTTAGTTTTAATTGTACAACGAGTTGTAGGTTTTCATTTTAAAGTTGGATATGTCTACAATGAGATAATATTGTACTTTATTCATATGAGGTATTCTCAAATTAAATTACACATATTTTTATAATAAATTATTATTAATTTCACAACAAGTTTGCTTTTGTATTTTAAAATCTTAATACATCTAATTGTTGGTAAATACTACCCCAAAAAAGTTAAAATAAAAAATTAAAAACAAAAATCTATTATCTTAAATAATATAATTTAATAATTTTGAAATATATACTCTATAATATTAAATAATAAATAAGTCCAAAATAATATGAATAAATTTAGTTGAATTATTTATTAATTACGATATAAAATTAAAAAAATAGAAAAATCTATAACATCATTCTACAATATAATTTTAACAATGTTAACTTGTATAATCAATAATATTAAAAAAACATATTTAAAATAGTTTAACTAAATTTGTTAACAAGTAAAAAATTTGAAAACAAGAAAAATTTAAATTTATCATTTCAAATAATATAATTTTAATAATTTTAAGTTACATACTTAATAAAATAACAACAACAACAACAATAAATAAAAATATTTAACTTAATTAAATTTATTTTTCATTAACAAGTAAATAAATAAATAAATTCAAAAGACAAAACCAAAACAAAATATCTAGTTTCTTCCAAATTGGCAACCACACACCACCACAACCATCCACACACCCCACTCCGCAACATACTTCAGCGTTCAGCTACACACATCAAGGGAGGGGTGGCTAGTGGCTTAGCGATAGCTGTGGTAGATAGAATTTGGAGGTCATGAAAGTTGGGGTGGGATTGTGTATGATGTATGTATGTATGTATGTATGTATTTATATACACTACCAGCGAACATAGATTAAATGCATGTCCATTCAATAATTAAAAACTATTGATTTATTAATTTATCATTTATTATTTAGATTTTTATTCATATAATTTAACTTGTTTGAAAATAAATTTTCAAAATAATATTAAAATATAAATAGAGATTCATGTGAGCCAATATATTAATATAAAATATTATAATAATATAGCTAGAATTTTGAATTGATTTGAAGAATTTCAATTGAGAATAAATTTTATCACTTTTTTCTAAAATAACTTGTTAATAAATTTTTTTTAAGTATATTAGCGTACATCATATGTGAATTTTTGACATTTCTATTGAAAATTCAATCATTTTATCATTAATTTTAAAAAAACAAATACATGAAAAGATATTAAAATACAATATGTATTGAAATTAAAAGCTAATAAATATAAATATGCCAATCCTATTTTTTTGGATTTGATATGGGATAGCTCAATAGGTTCACTAAGCCCAACGTTAGTTCCATTCAGCCCAACAGGCTAATAGGTCCACTAAGCCCAACATCAGTTTTAAAGTTAATCCATTTGACAATAACTATTTGATCAAGTAAACTATTATCGAGTGGGTTCGAAGGGACGCGTCACCTATTCTAGCTTGTTCTGCCATATACCAAGTCGATTAGTTAAATCGTCAACCAGCTAGGTCCGATCGGCCGTTGTCAACCTCAGGTCTCTTTCTCCGACATTAACTCAGATCCACGCCGCATTTATTATTCTGACAGACAACATGCTTCAGCATTAATGACACGTAACCACCGGTACATTCGCTGCCATCGACTCTGCCACCAACCCTGTCACTACCTTGGGCAGAGAGGCACCTATCAAAAGTACTGTTCACCTCAAAAAACAGAAGATTGTGCCACCTGGAACAGTACCGAAATTTAAAATGACCATTAACCCTCCAGCAAGGACTAAAGCCCACTTCATCTAATAGGGGCACCTTCGACAAATTATGTACCAAGAGAAGGTTATAAATACATCATAGCCAACCATGCTCCATGTAATCCTAAATACACTATAAGCTCTCCATACTTTATTCGATTAACTTATGTCAACCAGAACTAACTTGAGTATTGAAGTGCCTTAGTTGGGGGCACCTCAACTAGTTTAACATGTGTTGATTATTGTAGATCTCAGACATCGAAAAAAATATAAGTTGAATTACTCGATCTCTTTAGTCGAATCTACCCCAAACAGTACTCTTTCACTAAATACAACTTTCTACCTCATTAAGGTTTAATAACGAAAAAGCATTTAATGGAAAATCCAATTTAATGGGCCCAAAATATATATATATATATATGAAACTATTTAAGAAATAAAATTCAAATAAATATAATTTTATTATTGGTAGCAATTATATTATTGTAGTGCACCTTCAATATACAAGCAAAATTTATTATCGATTGCTTATACATGTAGCAAATTAAATATACTTTAATATATCGCCAACTAATTTTCAAAAAAAAAATTATACTTTCACATTTTAAATTCAACACTTCAAATTAAATATATTTATATATTTTTTATTTGATGTACATACAACCATGATTGCATCATAAATTACTCCTAGAATCAAAAGTTCAAAACCCTCCCAATGCCCAAAACATTAGTTAGGATTTTACCAAAATAGTTTGTTTTCAAGCTATCAAAGATTGTGCCCATTAATTCAACTCAGTTAATTCAACTTTTGTTTTTCAAAACATTATTTTAAAAATAATGATTTTTGAAACCTAATTTTAATATACAAAAGTTGATCAGTATTATTTATATTATTGAAATTGGCCTTAAATTTTAAATCTCATTTCAATCTTTCACTCTTTTTATTTTTTTATTTTTTTATTTTTTATTTTGAAGCTATCATTGCTTTATTATGAATCAAATTATACATTCAGTATAAAATTGAAGAGAGTTTTAACGTCAAAATATTGTTTCACCTATAGTTTTAAAAATGGCCCACGATTTTAGAAATGACGGATTGTTTTCATTTATGGAATATTATCAAGTTTAAAACTGATTTTTTAAGATGTGCATCGTACAGGAAATAATTTTTTTTTACTTTAAAGTAAAATTTGGAGTTAATTCCGTCATTTGCCTTTTATATATCAGTGGCAGTCCGTTTTTATTTTAAAAAAATATCCAATCAACAAACTAATAGAAGATTAGTTGCGCAAAATATTTAGCAATGTGCTTATCAAAATGACTGAAACTAACTAAATTGTTCATATTTATAATATATTTATTAAGTTGCATACATCTATCATTTATAAGGACAAAGTTTTTAAACTATAGTATAATAACAATTTTAGTTAATATACTATTTGAAACATATAATAAATAATTATATAGTTAATAATCTATTTGAAACTGTATTATTTGTAATGTTCTCTCCAAAAAAAAATACAATTAATAATCTATTGTTTAATAAACTCTTCTAAGGTGCATCATTTATCAATATTATGGCTTGTTGGTTTCATTTTCAAAACTCATTTTCACTTTTTCAATTATTCCAAAAATGAAACATATCACTTTTTACACATTTTCACCCAACATTATTTTCATTTTTATTTTCAAAATATATCTCCCAATAACCTATATATCTTCTATATCTGATCTATTATTTATATCTCTTTCTATCCATAACATATTAAAACCAACATAATTATTACTTTTCTAATAATCTATCCAAATATAAACTCATTTTCAACTCATTACCACTAACTACTTTCCAATATTTTAAAAATAATGAAAATGAAAATAAAACCATACAGGCTCTAACCAATCTAAAATAGACTTGGTACGTTTTTCTAAACATTTTCTTCAATTTCTTTTTTTTTTTCCTCTTAAATTTTCAAATTATGAGTTGATTTGATCCTAACCCTCTGCCCCTATATATCTTCTATTATGAACACATAAAAGATATATTAGTCAAAGTTTAGTTTCACGCATTTTAACATAATTATGTACGAAAAAGTTTCTAATTGAAAAGTTAATGGTTATTGAATATATAATTCTTTGAGAAATTGCGGCCACGATAAAGGGCTAGCTTGTTGTGAGCCGACTCGAGCTTCTTTTTGAGTCTTCCAACTAGCATTTCATAAACTAATAGCCCATTTGTTTTCATTTTCAAGCCCGCCTTTTTTTTATTTTTATTTAAAAATGAAAATTAAAAATAAATATTTTTTCACAATATTTTTTAGAAAAATACATATTTTTTTTCGAAATTCTTTCTAAATCTACCATATCATCATACTATCATATTAATTAAATTCAAATTTGATTTAAAATAAAATACATACAATTATTTTTAAATTAATAAAAAAATATATTTTTTTAAAAATAAATCTTTTTAAATATAAAAATATATAAATTAACCTACTTTTCAATCATATAACATATTCTAATCATTATTTTCCAACATTTCATCCAAATATATCTTAATTTCTATTTTTATTTTATAATTAACTTTTCAACTTTTAAAAATAAATAAAAATTAAAATTGCCTTTGAATATAAAACCAAGTGAGCTCTAACCTTCTTCTCTTGGTTTCCACTTCGCCGGCTTTGATGAAAGGGTTGAGACTTGAGAGGGCCTACTCGGGCAGTTACTCGCACATCTCACAGTGATTTTGAGCTTTGAGTACTGACTCAATAGGCTATTAAGATCTACTAGGTCTAAATAATTTATTGGGTCTAATTACAAGAAGACATTAACATGATTAAATAATTGTGTATCAATTAAAAGGTAAGTACTTAATATCTAGAGTCATTTACCTATAATTTTGATTTAATGTCATGTACTCATATTTTAACTATTAATATTGACATTATTTAATCTTCACCATAAATTGAAAAGCGCATTGATAAGGTTGAAAATAGTTTGGAGTAAAAGGGTACTGTTTGGGGTCGATTCGACTAGAGAGGTCAAGTAATCCAATTTGTATATTTTTTCGAGATCTGAAATCTGCAACAATCAACACACGTTAAACTAGCCAAGATGTCCCCAACTAAGGCACTCCGATGCTCAAGTTAATTCTGGTCAAGATGAGGTAATCGAACATAATATAGAGAGCTTGTAGTATATTTGGCATTACTTTAAGCGTGGGTGGGTTGAGAGGTATTTATAGTTTTCTCTTGGTGCGAGATTTGTCCATGGTGCCCCAATCAGGTGAAGTGGGCTTCAACCCTTGCCTGCCTAGGGGTAAATGGTCATTCCAGATCTCGATACTGTTCCAGGTAGCACAATCTCCTACTTTCCAGGGTGAACAGTACTTCTGGTAGGCGTCTCTCTGCCCAAGGTGGTGACAGGATTGGTGGCAGAGTTGGTAGCAGTGATTGTACCGGCAGTCACGTGTCATTAATACAGAGGCATAGTGTCTGACAGAATAATAAATGTAATGTGGATCTAAGTCAACATCAGAGAAAAAGACCTGAGTTTAACAACGGTCGACCAGACCTAGCTGATCAACCATTTAAGTAATCGACCTGGTACATGGCGGAACAAGCTATAATAGATGACGTGTCCCGTTGAGCCCGATCGACAATAATTTACTGGACCAGATAGCTATTGTCAAATGGGCTAGCTCCAAAACTGATGTTGGACTTAGTGAGCCTATTGGGCTGAATGGAACCAGCATTGGGCTTCTTGTTAGATTATCCCACATCACACATAATTCTCTATATAAATTATTTCCAACCCTAAAACTATCATAAATTGAAAAATTTTGATTTTCTATAAAACCTATCTCCATCCATAATTAAATTAAGAGAAACAAAAATTAAGCCAAACCATTTTAATAATCCATATCTCCTAAGGATTGACTTACATAAGAAAAAGTCCACAATTGAATGATTTCATAGACAACCATAATTTTTCAATTTATTTTAGGATGAAAATTAAATTATATTAATATTGAAGGTTACAAAATAGGTACATATCATTAAGCCAAAATCATGAATAAATGACCCCAAAAAGGTGTACCAAACATTTGCAAAGTGCACAATTGCCACCCCCAACTGTTATTCGTTGCACGATTAGCTGAGCTAATTTTCACAGATCACCGTCTGAAATTTCAATTATTTTCAAATCGAATTATTTAATCCCAATTTTTTTGGTTTGCATCTCTGATCTAGATCTCATTTTTCTCTGATCTAGATCTCACCCCCAAATCGAATTATTCTTTTATTTTTTTGCCCTAAATTATTATTTTCTTTGTAGTAATAAAGTCAAACCACATTTTTTTCCCCTCTAACTTACTCTGCTATTTTTCTTTTATAATTCTGATGTATATTACTAAAAAAGTTACAAATTTTAGTATTTGTTTTGTTATTGAAAGCTATTAACTTACATAATAAATAAATTTTTTGTGTTATTTATTTGTGTTGAACCCCTATATGACTGGAAATTATTGTTCTAAGCAATTTATTTTTTCTTTTATATACATATGTATGGAATTCGTTAAATTCGAATTTTTAATTTCATAATTTTCTTTTATTCATGTACACACATACTAAGTGTTCAATAAGTTCAAACCCGTTTGATTCGAATTCTCAACTTTACACTTTATGTATAAGATGTATGTTGTTAGGACAAAAAGCCACTTAGCTCGTTTTATATTTTATGTGCGGAACTTGTATCACTGAACCAAAAACTATCCGACTTGTTGGAATTAATTTTGATTAGATTCAATTAACTATATAATAAGCAAAATATCGTTTATCAAATAATTAGTTGATCTCTGCACAGTGTTAATTTAATACATAATAAAGAGAAATGCCACCGATTTGATTTGATTTGAATTAAAGTGAAATAGAGAAAAGTTGCGGCAATAAAGCATGAAGCAAGAGTAGGTCAAAAAGTCCACGCATGTGAACATGCAGGCACACTACTAAAACAAAAATGTGCTCCATCAACATCTGTCCGTAGAGAATCATATCTAATGTGTGTATAAGTCAACAGCGCCTACGCCAACCCCACTCACAAGTCACAATAATTTCTTTCTTTCCGCACCGTCGCTACCAATTTCTAAATTTCGACTTCT
>JACGDI010005241.1:926501-970510 GCA_014898725.1 Jacaranda copaia | reverse complement strand
TCACCACCTACGCCGTCGCCCCCACCACATCCCAAGACTCCGATCTCGAAGCGGACTGCACCAATAGATGGATCCACATCCGCCAACTCCCGCCCCAATTCAACCTTGACCTCCTCGCTAACTGCTCCGAATACCCTCTGTTTCAAAACTTCTGCTCATACGTCTCCAACCACGGCCTCGGCCAGAAAACCCACAACTCCTCTTACAGCTGGTACAGAACCGACTCTTTTATGCTTGAACTCATCTTCCACCGCCGAATGTTCGAATACCCTTGTCTGACCCCTGATCCAAATCTTGCTGACGCAGTTTACATCCCATATTATGCTGGAATCGACAGCCTTAAATACCTTTTTGGCCCCGAAGTGAATTCAAGTTTTCGACATGGCTTAGATTTGTTTCATTATTTAGCACACTTGGACACCCCTTCCATATGGAACAAGAATCTTGGGCATGACCATTTCTTGGTCATGGCGCGTCCCGCTTGGGATTTCACCCAGCCTTTGTCAAATGATCCACCGATTTTTGGGACTTCATTTCTCGAATTGCCCGAGTTTTTCAATATCACTGCACTGACATTTGAAGCCAGGGCTTATCCCTGGCAAGAACAGGCAATTCCATATCCGACATCGTTTCACCCTCCAAATCTAGCGTTTTTGGAATCTTGGCTGAATAGGGTGAGAAAATCTAGGAGGAACACATTGATGTTGTTTGCTGGTGGGGGTGGCATTTCAGCGAATCCAAATATTAGGAGAAGCATAAGGCTTGAATGCGATAATGTTACTGCTAGTATGAGTACCAATGGCACTGGATATAGCAAATTTTGTGAGTTTGTGGATTGTTCCAACGGGATTTGTGAGCATGATCCAATTAAGTTTATGAAACCCATGCTGCAATCTAGCTTCTGTTTGCAGCCTCCGGGGGATACCCCGACTAGAAGATCGACTTTTGATGGCATTCTAGCTGGTTGTATACCGGTGTTTTTTGAGGAATTATCTGCGAAAAGGCAGTACAGGTGGCACCTGATGGAGGAAGAGTATGAGGAGTTTTCTGTGTATATACTGAAGGAGGATGTGGTGTATAAAGGGGTGAAGATTTTGGACGTTTTGATGAGCATACCAAGAGCTGAAGTTAGGAGGAAGAGAGAAAAGGTTTTGGAGATGATACCTAGAATAATGTACAGAAAGCATGGGAGTTCTTTGGGATTAAGGAGTAAGAAAGATGCATTTGACATTGCAATTGAGGGGACTCTGCAGAGAATCAAGTCAAGAACCCAAGAACTTGCTGCTCACAGCTTACAATGAGGTTTTTTTTTCCTTTTTTTTTTTTTCTTTTTGGTTCTTACCTGTGTAATTATTATTATAGCTCTTTGTTTCCCACTCCCCAAAGAGGGTGGAAAAGAATTTCTATTTATGTATGCTTTCAGTAATGAATACTGAAGTTCAATTCCACTAAACTTAACACCATCAAAAGAAGTTTCTTCAATAATCAAATTGTCATTTTACAAGTTAGAAAAGTTGCAGATGCATTGGTGTCATAAATGTACTTATCAGAAAACAAGTTCCAAGTTCAACTGAGCTTTGAATGCTGATAGAAGATCGAAATTAACACCTTTTGGTATGAAAAATATGCTATTCTGTGTGAGGATTTGAAATGGAAGTGCATAAACCAGCGGTGCCTTTTGCATTCCTTTCATTCAACGAAGTGAGAGATTTTTCCTACTAATGGACATTAAAGTACTCTACACCACGTTAGTTTCCGAAAAGATCTACCACAATGCTTACGACATCATGGAACAAATTACAGAAATTAATGGAATTATTTGAAATTGATACAGACCAATTTTGCGAGCACACAGGTCCAAGTCCATTTTAGTTGCCAAATGTGCCTCAAAATTCAAGGTCGGAGACGAAGAAACGACGAAATGGTAGTGAGGCACTGTGTTGGAGCACGCCCCAGCACACAGGGCCAGGACGCTGTGCGCTGGGACCCACAGCAGGTGCGCCCTGCATGTGCAGGCATGGGGTTGCATGGGGTGCAACAAGCATGAGCCCAAGCGAACGCCCAAAACACACCCTGCGCCAAAGCACATGGAGGCTGCGCCATCGCCCAACGGCTACTGCCTCCTGGTCAGTTTTTGTGTGTCTCACACGCCACGGTGCAAGGCGGACAGGACTATTTTTGGGTCCATACTCATATTTAAGTAGTTTTTTTTTTTTGGTTTATTTTCAATGACTGAAATAATTTTGAACTAGTTTATGGGAAATTCATTAAAATGAGAATATATTCAAGGGAGTTGGACATTCCCATAATATTTGTGAGATAGGGATTGTACTTGGCACTTGATTTAAAATCAATAAAACTCATATTTCATTTGTGGAGTACACACATCACTGAACCTATTAAATCTTGTTTTATTATTTAATTTTTTTAGACTATTTCATATTTTTTGATATTCGATTATTTTGCGTTAAAACTAACGAGTATCAAAGCTAGTTTGATCAAGATGTTTGGAATGAAATATGAGATAGAAAAATTTGATTTGAATAATGACTTTTGACTATGTGAGATTAATATGCACACTCTTATGAGTCAATAAGGTTTGCGAAGAGCATTAAAGGGAAGATATTTCTTATAAAAGTATGAACAACCTATTAGAAAATTGACAGAATAGTGTCAGAAAATTTTTCATCAAAAAAATTAGTTGGAAACGCAATGAATATTTGTTAGCGTAGCACTATCAAAATTCTGTCACTAAATAGATGGAAATCTATTGAAAATTTTTTCGATGGAAGCATCAACTAGAAATTAGATGGAAAATAATTTGTGACGAGAGTTTTTTCGATAATAAAACTGTAGGAATCCATCAAAAAGTTTCATCGAAAATATTGAATTTTTTTGCAATGAATTGAGCTTGATAAGCTCGAGCTCGAGCTCACATGTTGAGTGTGGAAGTTGCTGAATGAGCTTGAGCTTAGCTCTAGCTCGATTTGGGCTCGACATCTTATCAGCTCATTGAACTCAAGATTAAGTTTGAGCTTCATATTTATCAACAAGTTTAAATTTGTGCTAAAAATTTGGAGCTCAATGAGCTTGAGCATGTGTGTTCTAAAAATAAGTCGGGCTTAAGTTTTGAATTTTTGCTAAGCTTCGCTTGTTTACAGCCTTAAATGTTATATGTAGTATAGATAATATAGATACATATTAGTATGTGATATGGAATAGTCAAACCCAATAACACTCACTCAAGACAGAAATATAGTGTACGGCAGCTTAATCACCTATTGGGCCCATATGTCATCGGTCATATCTCAACCTCACTAGGCCTTATCCATTAAAGTAGATATCACCATTCACCTCTATCAACCAGAGTACGATCAATCACCGCCAAAGATGTGTTGTTCAGCATTCAACTAGGGAGATTTGAATACAACAGAGTTACACTATCGATCAGAGCCTACTTACAAAAGTATATATCTCAACTAGGGAGGTTGAGAAGAGGTAACAACTGCTTTGTTGCATTGAATGCTTTAATAGGCAGCATGCCTTTGCATTAATGGCACATACTGTTATCAATATCACCTACCTTGCTACACCTGGTTAGTGTGTGCCTCTAGTGTACCACCTTATCTTGGAAAGCCAAAGGTGGCGCCACTTAGAACAATATAGAAATTAGAGAAGACTTAAAGGTCTTCAAGTAAGGACAAAGGCCTTTCCTATGCAACAAGGGCATGATAGATATATCATCCACACCAGGTAGGTAATAAATACTTCATTGTCGACCTTCAACAAGGTATGCCATTCATCACTATAAAGCCCTCACTTTGTTGCTTTATCTTCTAGTTGATTACACCAACTTAAGCATCAAAGTGTTTTGATCGAGGGTCCCTCGGCAAACTTGGCATTTGCTATTGGTTCCAAGACTCAACCCTATTACATCATCAAACACTTATATTCGACCTACCATTTGGTTGACTGGATTAGACTTTGGCCTGACACTCTCCTAAATAATTCTCACCCTCATAATTTGGTGTTATTTATGGGTAATTGAGTTTGTAACTTAAAAAAATGGTTTACACAAGGTGAGCTGTTTTTGAAAGGGAGAAGAATAAAAGGTCCCCAACCCTTTATCCTTAACCCAAAGAAAAACTAGATGTGGCAAGACCCAGCACCCAACTAGAACAAGTGGTCACCTTGACCATGCCTCAGCTCATACAGCTGATAAGCGAGCAGATATTTGCTCAAATTTATACTCAATTATCAGCTGCTCTCAATAGATATAGTAACCAACTCGAACCAGCTGCTAGTGCCACTCCCTAACCTTTCTCGCGTAAAGAGATGCCTCTAAGAGAAAAAAAAAGGCTAACTAGAAGCTAGGTGACTAGCCACTCGACGAGAAGATAGTCCTGGGCAATTTTCAAGGGAAGAAGCTCGACCTAACCCTTGGGAAGAAGTTGCAGATTTAGTGGATCATTGTGCTCAACGCCTTCGGGCCCCGCAGTGTGATAGAGTTGAGTGCTCGAGACCCTAAATAAATAGAGGCATGTCCCAAGCCGATTGAGAGAAATGAGAAAAGGTATCCCACTAAGTATAGCAGTTGAATAGGAGATTAAAAAATATTTTGATGAGAAACACTAAGAGAAACCCTTACTATAATGGTTCTTCTCGACTTGGTCAAGAGCAAGAGTCACCATTTGTGCAACAGATAATTGACGAGCACATTATTGTTAATGTTAAGGTTCCTACTGGGCTACCCAGATATAATGGATCATCGTACCTGAACAAGCATTTTCTATAATTTGAGCACATGATGCAACTGCATAAGTACAATGAGTACATCTATGCCAAAATACTGGTCACTATGTTCCATGAAATTACACTTGATTGGTTTGTGAAACTAGAGCCGGCGTTAATATTCTCATACGACCAGCTATGTGACAAACTCCTCTAGTAGTTCACTAGTTGGAGGAAGGCAAAGCTCCCTCATACCCATTTGTACACAATTAAGCAGAATGAGGGAGAATCCCTTCATGACTTCTTCACTAAATTGAGCATGGAAGTCCTAAAGATTAACAGTCTTTGGATTAAGTTTTTGATTGATGTGCTTTTTTTGGGCCTTTGCCATAAGAAATGTGCCAACGCCTTGGTCAAGGAGTGACTTAGGACAATAGAGGAGTTGCTCCACCCCATGGAGAGGTACATGATGGAAGAAGACATGAACAAATTGAAATATGGCAATCCCGATAGCAACAAGAAGAAGAAAAAAGAGAAAAATAGCAGGCAACATAAAGATGGTCATCGATCTTTGATTAAGTGTTTTCATAATTATTCTCCCCTCAACACAGCTAGAAAGAAGGTGTTGTTTGCCATTTATTATGACAACATCTTTAAGAAACCTAGGAAATTGACCAAGACAAAAGCTATCAAAAGATCAAAGAAGTACTATCATTTCCACAGGCAGAAAGGTCATGACATAGAGGACTGTTTCAATTTTCATGACGAGATTGAAAGACTCATTTGACAAGAGCACTTGAAGAAATTTATCTATGAGAAAGCCAAACAAGAAGTGGCTGTAACCAACTAGACTCCTCGTAGAGAAAGGTCAATTAGCTTAAGGAAGGAAGATAAGGGAAAAAAATCTGCTCGTGATCCTCGCTACCCATTAGAGGAGTAATCAACATTATCGTGGGAGGCCCAACTAGGGGATACTCAAAGTCAACCAAAAGGTAGAACCAACGAAGACTAAAGTAGACCAAATCTTTCTCGGTTGAGATAGTATTCTAGCTTTCAACTAGCATGGAGTCAATCTCTTTCTCTAATGTCGACCTTTCCCACATTGAGAATCAAGGGACTAATAACAAGTTGGATTGCCCCTATTAGTATTTGTCAAAATACCAAACTTTGAGGTTAGAAAGCTAACGAGAGCTTTACAAACATCATTTTCTTGTCAACCTTGAAAAGAATAAATATGGACAAATTGAAATTCAAGCTTATCCACACTATACTAGTTAGATTTGGGGGGTTGGGGATCGTCCCTAAAGGATTCATAAACTTATCTACATCATTTGGGGAGGCCCCTCGACAGAGAACACTTATGGTTAACTACTTGTTCATCGACCTTCTTTGCAACATGAAAGAAGCTTGGTGATGATATAAAATTTCGATCAAGGCAAATGATTAGAAGGTTCAACCAAAATTAAAACCCTCAAGGGACGTCGTAATAGTAAAACCCGATGAGGGATAAGTGAGCAAGAAATGCATGCTAAAGGAGAACAGGATCGAGCTAGTCAATGAATTCAATATAATAAGCTAGAGCCAAAGAACCTCGACAAGACTACCAAAATCGGGACTGATTTGGGCAGCAACATGGATTGCCTCATGGTCGATTCTCTCTAAAGCAATGTCAATGTTTTTGCTTGGAAGGATTCCAATCTTCAAGGAATCAACCCCAATATCATCATCCACCTCCTAAATGTGGATCCCTCATTCAAACTAGTGAAGTAGAAGACCAGAACTTTCAATGCTAAAAGATGCCAAATCATCGAAAAGGAGATCAACAAACTTTCTAAAGATAAGATACATTATAAAAATTCAATACCTCAGTTAGCTTTATAATGTAGTCCTTATCCTTAAAAATAAGGAAAAATGGTGAATATGTAATGATTTCACTAATTTGAATAAAATTTGCTCTAAAGATCCTTATCCCTTACCTCGTATAGATTTATTAGTAGATTCTACTACTGGTTGTGATCTTTTGAGCATAATGGATACATCTAAAGGTTATTACCAAATTTTCATGGCACTTGAGGACAGGGCAGGACCTCTTTTGTCGTCCCAATAAGGTATATTATTTTCTAATCATGTCTTTCAATCTCAAAAATGTAGGTGTGACCTACCAAAGGCTCATAAACTTTATACTAAAAAATGAGGTCAGTGAGACTAAGGAGGTCTATGTCGATGATATGATTATCAAAATAGAAAAAGAACAAGATCACTTAATTGATCTCAACTACATATTCTCAATATTATGAGCATTCTGCATGAAGCTTAACCTAAATAAATACATGTTTAGGGTAAGGAGAGATAAATTTTTAAGCTACATAGTCAACTAATGAGGTATCGTAGCAAACACATAAAAAATCTAGGCCATTTTGGACATTACACCTCCCTAAATAGTTATAGAGGTCCAGTGCCTAATCAAAAGAATTATAACGCTGAGGTGATTCATTGCCTAACTAGCCAATAAAAGCTTACCATTCTTCAAGATTCTAAGAAATGCGAGAAAATTAGGTTTTCAATGGATGGAATAATGCAACTAAGCTTTATTCAAATTGAAGCAATACCTTTCAATGCCCCAAATGCTGGCCGAGCCTGAGGTTAGAGAAATTTTGCATGTTTATTTGGCAATTTTGTCAGCGATAATCAGTTCAGTTTTGGTCTTGACTAGAAATGGAATTCGTTGACCTATTTACTAATGTAGAAATTTGCACTCGATTTGGTCATCGCTGTTAGGAAGTTGAGACCCTACTTCTAATATCACTCCATCGTTGTCCTGACGAACTAACTGTTGAAACAAGTGCTCTCAAAAACCAACATGTTGAGAAGATTGATGAAGTAAGCCATTAAGTTAGGGGAGTTTGACATTACTTTTTAGCCCCAAATAGCCATTAAAGCCTAAGTATTAGCAGATTTTGTCACTGAAAGGCTTGACCTTACCAACCAACTCGACTAGGATTCCTTAATGTGGATAATTCAATAACTTTCTCAGGAGGGAGAATAGGTATCTCTCTATGCTCTCTGCAAGTCGAGGAATACGACTTCATAATTAAACTCAACTATCCTATTACAAATAATGAGGCAAAATACGAGGCCTTCCTTGCTAGCATGAGGATGGAGATTAATGAAGAAGTCAAACAGCTAGCAGTCATCACTAATTCCTAGCTGGTTGTAAAATAGGTCGAAGGAAATTTTGAAGCTAAAAAGACTATAATGAGCAAGTGTTTAGCTAAAGTGAAGAGAATACAATAGCAGTTAAAAAAAATCACCCTTAGCCTAGTTCCTCAATCAGAGAACGAGTGGGCCAACACACTATTAAAATTTGCTAACTGGACCAAGGGAACTAGAGACAGAACTATCACATTTCTAGTCACCAACAAACTCACCATAGGTGTTCTTGACTAGAATTTGGTGGAGCAAGTCAAAGATGCATCTCCATCCTAGTAGGATATGATAAAAACTTATTTGATGGAAGGATAAGTGCTCGAGGATAGAGGCCAAGCATATAGGCTTAAAGGTCAAGCTGCCAAGTTCTCCCTTAACGAACATGGCCAACTTTAAAAGAGGTTGATTTTTAGACCACCGTTAAGGTGTTTAACATCGGAACAGGCTACCAAAGTTTTACGTGAGGTCTATTCGGGCATTTTTGACAATCATTCCCGATGATGGTCTTTGGCCCACAAAGTCATCAAATATGGGTATTTTTGGCTAAATTTGTTGAAGGATGCTGTTGACTTTGCTAAGAAATGCCCATCTTGCCAGGTTTAGTAAAACATTCCTCACAGACTTACAGCAATGCTGGTGCCTGTTCAAATCATGTGGCCATTTAATAGGTAGGGAATAGATATAGTTGGCATTTTTTTGAAAACTTTAGGTCAAAAAAAGTTCATGATTGTTGTGATCGAATACTTTACCAAGTAGGTGGAAGCAGAAGTAATCCTTAAGATAACTAACATGGCTATCAAAAGTTTTATGTGGAAAAACATTATCTGCTGTTTTGGCCTGCCTAAAGTGTTGATATCATATAATAAGATGCAGTTCTAGAGTAGAAGCACAAGGGATTGGTGCTAAAGCTTTAGCATCAGATAGCACTTCACCTCAGTCGGGAACCCTCAAGTCAATAGGTAGACTGAAGTCATAAACAAAACTATCCTAAACAACCTCAAAGCTCAACTTGAGGGAACCAAGGTGAGCTAGGCAGACAACTTTCCTAGGGTGCTTTAGGTATATAAAACCATCCCTCGAGCAGCTACTAGCCACAATTCTCATAGTTTGGTCTATATGTCAGAAGCAGTCATTCCGACATAGATAATGCAACATATTACTTGAGTGATACACTACAACCTAATCAGGAATGATTCAGAATGAGAATTCGACCTGAAAACAATCAACGAACTGTGTCAAAAAACATACACAACAATGCAAAGATACAGGTTGAAAATGGCACAACATTACAACAAGGGAGTCTGACCAAGAAGCTTTAAAGTAGGGGAACTCATCTTTATGAAGGTCAAAGTATCAAAAAACATGGGAAACTCAATATGAAATGGAAAGGACCTTACTTGGTGGTTAAAGTAGCAAAACACAATGCTTAACGACTTACAGATACGACTAGTAACAAGCTCTCTCAATTGTGGAACGTAGTGAACTTGAAAAAATTATATGTGTAATGAGACTAAAAGTCTCCCCTTGATTGTACTAAAGTATGATTTCAGAATTAATAAAAACTGTTTGCATTTCTACAAGTTGATCATTCAAACCAAGGCCTTTTAGCCTAAGTTAGCAAGTGAATTCATCATTTAAACTCAACCCTATAGATGACCAAGCTAAAGCCAACTCAACAAACAAGCTAATCATTTGAGAGTTGACCCCAAAGTCAACCAAATGACAGTTTCAAACCACAAAGCAAGGCTCATTAGCCTAAGTTAATACACGAGTTCATCATTTAGAGCCGACCCTATAGTTGACCTCATGATAGTTTCAAACCACAAAAGCAAGGCTCTTTAGCCCAAGATAATAAACAAGCTCATCGTTTAATGCTATCCCAGTAATTGGCTTTGAATTTCTTCTCAAAAATAAATTATGGCTTCAAGCCTAAGTTAATGAATGTACTTAACTAGAACTCAACTTCGTAATTGAGAACAAAGTCGATCAAACGACATTAATTTAGTGAATTCGACCACCAAGTGTTCATTGATTCATGAAGACTTCAACTCAAAATGACCAAGTAGTCAATGCAAATAATATCTCAGCACCTACCTTAAAATAGGTTAATTTGATGAGAAGGTTTTGGATAAATCCCTATCATCATCATCATCATCATCATCATCATCATCGCACTAGTCAATTTCTAGATTGATCGTAGACTTATTCTAAATCCCAATCTTTGTTAAAGGATTATGTTATACGATTTCTTATTTAGGATCGAATTGTTGTCGCCTATTAACAAATTGGCACTTGGCAAAATGAAAGCGCTAAAAGAAAAATAAAATCGCATGTGCATTGATGAGCAAAAAAGCCATTCGTTAAATTTATATGAATTTGATTACAAACTTCAAAAGTAACATCAAAAACAAAGCACCTCATAGGGTGATAAAAAAAAATACAACAGCTTAAGCACCCTCAGCTCAATCTGGCCTCTTTGACTTGTGTAACTTACGTACCTTCTTCAATAACCTGATTAAGCTCATCACTTGAGGGCACAACAATAATTATGGGACCCTTGACTTCCTGCTCAAACACTACTATAGTCATCCATTGAACTATAATAGGTGGTCAAGAAGGCCCTACCTCATCAATGAGAAATGCGTGCCTAAGTGGAGGAAATAAATCGGTTGCATTAATCTTGCTATCCCAGGTATCGAATGCAAAGTCATTTATGATAGAAAATTTCTTGGTCACCTCAGCAAGCCTCTTTTGATGATTGGCATAAGGCCCAACCACAAGCATAGTAATAGGACCTTTCTTGGGAGCATTCTCATTAGGTTAAGATAGACCTTAAACCATTCATTAAGCATAGGATTGAGACGTTCTTTATCCTCAGGGGTATTCCTACTGTTTAACTGTCTTGTCGAAGGCATCTTTTGCATCATAAATGGAGAAAATAATGCTGGCATCTTGGAACATCAAACACAGCATAAACTGCTGCACAACTTCTCATTGCATGAGGGTAAGCATCTTAAAAGACTTAATCCGAGCGTAGTACATTACCATGTTATACCTATTTGCTCAAGTGGAATCATAGCTCAATTAGAGATCCAACCTCGCTTTCATCAATAGCTTCTCTGTTGCACTTCTCTCTACAATGATAGTAACGAGTTGCGTATTTTTGTCCTGTAGCCCCTTGCTCAATTGCTCCATCCTCAACTAGGCGAACTTGAGTTAAGTCTTCATCACTCTACATCACAATGCTCTTTCCAGAGTCGATCATAGTTATCGAGGGCCAGCTCTAACCTCCAGTACAAATTGTAGCCCAGCTGGCTAACTTGTGATAAAAATAATTTTTACCGAGATAACAAAAATAATAGCAAAGTAAACAAATAAAAAACAACAAAGCATTCGATAAAAAGTGGTACTCGACTAGACACTTATTATGTTTGAATGATATGCTTAGGCCTTCAGCACCCCAACTTGGCTTAGCTTTATCATCTTTCTTTAAACGAAAGTGAATAGTCCAGCTATCATCAGCTCAAAGGGCTTAGCCCTGATCAACCCCATGATCATCATCAATAATAAATTGTGGACCACCATGTCAGTCTCGTACTGGGGTGAGAGTAGATCCACTAGTTGAAACATCTCGCCATCATCTCAATCACCAAAGAGGTCATAATCGGTAGGTGCTTTGGATGCTCCAACTTTACCTTTACCCTTGTCAGCTGCAATCTTCTTCTAGGCAATTCTGCTTGCTCAACTATCAATCTTTTTTGTCAAGTAGAGGGGCTAACGATTGCCCTAAAATTTGGTTGGGTTGGGGGAGCTACTGGTTAAGTTGAGAGAGCTACAAGAGCAGGTAATGCAGCTTGTGACTGTGAGACAGCCTGAGATACAGTCTCTTGATGAGCAACTATACTGTCATAGTGCTCTTGATTCCTCTAAATGCACACCAAGGCTTGTGCTTGCATTTAATTCATGATTTTATCTTGATCTGCACAACAACAAAAACAAGATATGTTAGGATTGACTAGAAAGTTAAAGATGCAACAATTGAAAAATGAACAACAATTGAAAAATAAGTAGAGACATCTACCTAGTCAAGCATCATTAGGAAGGTTTAGCTGAGTAGGTGATAAGCCTGCAACCACCAAGTTTGTCTCCTCAATGTACCCTAACACCTCTATCTACCTAAACTTGACTAGATCTTAAATAACAGTGTTGGGCCATGTCCGAGTTTCATTCCCAAACCTGTTAATATGACCCCTTATCCAACCCCGGGGTATGTTAAACTTAGCCTCACCGAGAGATCGAACAAAGAAATAATGGGTTTTCTAGTTTTGGCTAAAGGAGAAAAAGGGGGTCATTAAGAAATTTCTATAAGAGCGGGTTGTGAGGTAATAAAAGCTTGACTACTTGGTACTCCCTAACTTTTGGGACATGGAGAGATGAGACAAGTTGCTAAAGTTTACGAAGGTTGGGGGCTAGTTGTGAACATACATAAGGATTACAATGCTGTATATGATTGAGAAGTAGTTTGATTGTAGTTGGATGATGCAAACTTGGAGGCCTGTGAAGAGGTTGACTATTGGTTTGGCAATGGGAAATCTTAGTCCATACTTAAGGGCATCTTTAAAGACAGTAATACAATCGATCGGAGGTTGATGTATCATATCATTAGGACTAGGAGCAATCAATTCAAAATCCCAAGAAATATGGTACAACTACCTAATAAGGTTGAGATCCCCCTCAGTTAATAAGATCCCACTATAATAGTTGAGAGTGAATAACCAACCATAGGATACGAGCGATTAACTTAGCCTAGCCTCACCCCCAACGACAACCCAATCATCACTAAAACTACTGGACATCGAACTACTACTTGAATAGCTACTAGATTGCTAGTTAAATCACCCCCTAGTCAGAATCTCATTCAACCTAGTCGCTCCACTATCACTCCCCTAATTATCTTTCCCACTAAATACACTCAACATGATTATTAAAATGGTATAATCGAGATGCAAAAAGCAAAACTCACCCAAGGGGTTTTGATGGACTTACATGGTTTAGGAGTCTATAGCAAAATGCAATTGATGAGGAACATAGTAAAATAGTTGGCTCGACCTCATGGAATGTTGCAAAAGTAAAAATAAATATTTTCACTATGTTTATTTATAGGCCTCAATGTATGGTAACCTAAACGACTGCAAAGATTATGCAGTTGTTGCGTGATACTTCGCATTACCCAACGTAATAGATGCATTAAATGCATTAGAATGCTAGTCGACACTTTGAAGCACTTGTCGAACATTTTCAGTTTCCATAAATTAGCTACTCCACATTTTTTCTCATTAATACTCTCAATTAAGACTCAAAAATAGAGGAGACTCATAATATATGACAGCCCAACAGGTCCAGCCCAATAACACTTGACCAATATAGAAATATAGTGTAAGGCAGCCCAATTACCTATTAGGCCTATATATCATCGACCATGTCTCAACCTCTCTGGGCCTTATCCATCAAAGTGGATATCACTATTTGCCTATGTCGATCAGAGTATGGTCGATCACCACTAGATATGTGTCGCTCAACACTCAACTAGGGAAACTTGAATACAATAGAGTTATATTTCATCGACTTGATCCTACTTGCAGAAGTATCTATCTCAACCAAGGAGGTCAAGCAAATGTGACAACTTCTTAACCACATTAAAAGCTTTAATAAGTGGCATGCCTCCACATTAATGGTGGATGCCACCACCAATATCGCCTACCCTGTTGCACTTGGCTAGTACGTAACTCTAATGTGCTATCGTATCTTGGGAAACTAAAGGTAGCATCACCTAGAACAATATTGATAAAGGTAAAAGTGGTGTGTAATTGGATTAGGTCAGCATTTGGGTGGATCGACCTATCTGGTTGAGCAAATGAATTCTAAAAATATTTGGGCTGAGTCTTACAATCATTAATAAACGTCAAACTAGCTGAGGTGCCCTTGGCTACGGCACTCGAACGCTCAAGTCAATATTAGATTGA
Source organism: Jacaranda copaia (assembly GCA_014898725.1). Classification (NCBI taxonomy): domain Eukaryota; kingdom Viridiplantae; phylum Streptophyta; class Magnoliopsida; order Lamiales; family Bignoniaceae; genus Jacaranda; species Jacaranda copaia. Next base: position 956,549 of record JACGDI010005241.1, on the reverse strand, counting down.
TCAAAAAATTGAGCAACAGAGAGAGGGCTTTTAGTGTAGAATGGCATACCTTGTGAGAGACTGGCAATGGAGTATTTATAGCCTTCTCCAGGTGTATAATATGTTTAAGATGCCCTTGGCATTAGAAAGAGTTCTTGTCTTTACATGGGGGGCATTAGGTCTTTTTTCATTTATGTACTATTTCAAGTGGCTTTATCTCTAGCTTTTATGGATAGAATAGTACATAGGTGATGTGCCTCTTACCTGGCATGGCAAGATATGCGATACTGGTGTAGCATATACCATTCATGCGAAGGTGTATTGTCTGTTAGGGTATTTAATATGGTAGATGAGGGATCCTCAGCGAGTTGACCAACCTAGTTGACAAAAGGATTAATTTGGAGGGTAGATCTGGATGCAGTAGTTGATCGACATTTCCCTAGGTCCAAAATTTCTCACCAGGACCATCGAGCATCTACGTTTAACCCATGGCCTGGTCGAATGGCATCAACACTACTCAGCGTGTTGATGGGAAAGAGTATGAGAGGTCGAACAGGGTTGATCGTAAAATTGGGCTTTCGAAGTGAAATGGGCCGTGTGAACTATTCCTATGTCGATAGCTATTGAGTTAGGCCAATTGGGCCATCCCATATCATGAGTCCTATTACTTCCCAGTTTTGATCAAGGGATTCAATGAGGAGAACTGAAAAGTAGTGAGCTAGCCTACTTGGCTTTTTGGGAGAAGGTGTGGTATTTGATAAGGGTTATTAAAGTCGATAAGGGTTTTTAAGATCGACTAGAGTCCTCCAGAATCAATAAAGGTTCTCTAGAGTTGACTAGCATTTGGTGCATTTAATGCAGTGGTTACGTTGTGCCAGTCTAAGTGCCAGATGGTGGTTATGCAAGAATTGCAATCGTTTCAGTTACCATGCTTGCGTGGCTATAAATAATTGTGGTGGAAAAATTTATTTTCACTTTAACAACATTCTAGCAAGTTGATTAAGGTACCTCATAGCACGATCGATCAAACTACTTTTTGACTTAGAGCTTTTAAACACATAAGTCCCTCCTCTCTATATCTTTTGATCATAACATATAAACATGATCTTGAGAGTGTTCGGTAAAGGCTATAGTAAGAGTAGTAGTAGTGAAACGACGGGGTCTAATCAGGTTGATCTTAGGGGTGGGGATGACCTAACTAGTAGGTCTAATAGTTCTTCGACCAATTATTCGATCTCAAGTAGCTTTGGTGATGAGCGCATTATTGTTGACGATGAGGTTTGTCCCAATCAAGAGCTTATTTCTCGATGTCGACTTGTCACACCAAACCATTATAGTGAGATAGTGTCCAACATTACACCCGTGGACCTTGCTCTAACAAGATAAAATTACTATGTTCCCCTAGAGTATGAGCTGATAGTGCTTAGGCCTTCTGATATGATGCATTAACCTCCAAATGGGTGCTTAATCGTATTCGTGAAGGCTTTAAATGTAGGCTTAGGTTTCCCCTCGCTCAATCTATAGTGGATATGTTGAGGGGTTTGTGAGTGTGTATAAACCAATTACTACTAAATTATTTTTCGATAATCTATAGTTTTGCTGTTCTTGTGTATATACACAACTAACCTACCACATTTGCCAACTTTTTGAATCTTCTTCACTTTCTAATGTCCCAAAAGTCAAGGAGCACCAAGTAGTCAAGTTTCTATTACCTCACGGCATGCTCTCAATGAAAGTTTTTGGTTACCCCTACCTCGTTCCATGGTCAGGACTGGAAAAGGCATTATCTTTACATTCGAGGGTCATGGGGTTTTGACATTTCGATGGATTAGTATAAGGGGTACATCAAAATACTAAGGAATGAGACCCTGGCCTAGTCCAATACCTTTGTGTGAGATTTAGTGGAGATTAGGCAGATGTAAGCCTTAGGTTATATCGAGGAGAGAAATCTGGTTCTCGTAGGCTTATCTCCTACTGACTTAGGATTACTCTCTAGTGATCGATTAGGTAGAACCTTTAATTTGTGTTTATAATAATATCTTTTGTATCATTACAATCGAGGCTAACTGCTATTCATTTCTTACATATACAAATCGAGAAAAAATAATGAATCAAACTCGAGTTCAAGCTATGGCTCACACTCAAAGGAACCAAGATTAATGCTAAGGTGTAGGTGGTAGACGAGGAGGAAGGGCGCAATTGCCCAACAGATGTGTGCAGTATTAGCTACGTTGGTGGCTTCGCCAGCTAGACCTCTACCTACTACGACTCCCAATCATTCTCTACTGCACAAAAGGTCGATGTCTGAGCAAGGTGGGCCTGCCCTAAAAAGAGCAACTGTCGACAAAGGTAAGGGCCCGCTAATAGGTTGCAACATTTTTGGTCGAAGGGATGACAATAAGTTGTTCCAACTAGTTGACCTTTCATTACCTCGCTTTGGCACAGATATGGCCGTGCACAACTCCATGTTGTGCTTACAAAAGGATCAAGAAATGCACTACCACTAAAGGTTATGATAGCTAGTCTATTTACCTTTGACCAGTGAAGAATAATGGAGATGATGCAAGAAGGCATGCTGAGAGCGATGGCCTACCACTCAAATATAGTGTGTATCTAGTCGAGTATTGGATGAGAATTATGTGTTTACTCTTTCATTTTTGTTGTTTTAGGTGTCAAGGTTTTGAATATGTTGGTCCAAATTCAATTGCAAGTGAGCCAGCTCAGTTACCATTTACATTGAAGGTTAGAGCTCACCCTCAACGAGTATGATAAGCTTTGGGAGGAGTAAACTAAAGTGCAAATAGCCAAGGTACAGGCTAAGTCCTCCTAAGCTTGAATCGAGCAGCTGATAAGAGAGCTAGTGAAAGCTCAAAAACAGTTGAAGGCTAAGGATGCCTAGCTTATCATTACAGTGGCAAGGGGGACTCATTATATGGGATGGCCTAATTGGCCTAGCCTAACAGCTATTAACCAAAGAATAGTACACAATACCCATTTCACTTTGAAAGCCCAATCCTAAGGTCAACCCTGTTTTACTTCTCATGCTCTTTCTTACCAACACGCTAAACAACGCTAATGTCATTTAACCAAGCCATGGGTCGAATGCAGATGCTCGATGGTCTTAATGAGAAAGTTTGAAGGCAGGGAACCATCGATCATCTATTGCATTTAGATCTACCCCTCAGATCGATTCTTTTGTCAACCAGGTTGGTCGACTCACTATGGAATCCTTTCTTTGTTGTATTAAACGTCCTAACAGGCAACATGCCTCTATATTAATGGCGCATGCCATGCTGGTACTGCCTATCTTGCCATGCCATGTAGGAGACGCACCATCTATGTATTATTCTGTTTATGAAAGCTGAAAATGAAGCCATTTGGAATAGTACATAAATGGGAGAAGACCTAATGGCCCCCATGCAAGGACAAGAACCCTTTTTGAATGCCAAGGGCATCTTAGATATATTGTCCCCCTAGAGAAGGCTATAAATACCCCATTGCGAACTTTTTACAAGATATGCCATTCTATGCTAAAAACTCTCACTCTGTTGCTCAATTTTTTGATCAATCTAATATTAACTTGAGCATCAGAGCGTCATAGCCAAGAACACCTCGGCTAGTCTGATATTTGCTAGTGATTGCAGGACTCAACCTAAATATCTTTGGAATTCAATTGCTCGACTAGGCAGGTCGATACACCTAAATTTTGACCCAATCCGATTACACACCATTTTTACCCTCATCAAGTATAGAAATTAGAGAAGACTTAAAGGTCCTCAAGTTAAAAAAAAAAAAAAAAAAAGCCCTTCCTATGCAACAAGGGCATGATAGACATATCATCCACACCAGTAAGGCTATAATTATTTCATTTCCAGCCTCCAGCAAGGTATGCCATTTATCACTATAAACCTTCATTCTGCTACTTTATCTCCTAGTCAATTATATTGAATTAAACGTCAGAGTACCTTAGTTGAGGACACTTCGGCATGTATGATGTTTGCTGTTAGTTGTAGGACTCAACCCCATTACATCATCAAACACTTCTGCTCGACCTACCATTAGGTTGATTGGACTGGACTTTACCTCGATACTTCCTAAAAAATTCTCACCCTCATCAGTATGTATATACCATTTTTAGTGTGCTTATGATATATTATAAAAAATATGCCTAAAATTTAGGTTATAAATATACATAATAAATGTTGTACTTTATTATATTGAATAAAAATTATACTAATCTTAAATAAATAGTTTTTATTTTTATTAAATTTTAAAATGCAAAATAATAATAACTTATTTATAAGAGTACTAATTACAATTATTTTTTACTCGCATATGTGATGTATATTATAATGTTGAAATAAATTCATAAAAATATATTTGGTGTAGTGGTTAGCAAATCATTAATACAAGCAACAGGTCATGTAAGATATTATATTTTTGAAATAAATTCAAAAAAATATATTTGGTGTAGTGGTTAACAAATCATTTATACAAGCACTAGGTCATGTACTTGGATTGTTCAAATCTTAGAATATGCAAAGTTTAAAGTTTTCTTGACTTAAAATTAGTGACTGCATATTGCGCGCCTAATAACAATACAAAACTTTTTCAAAGAATCTATATAATTAGTTGCTGCAAAGTGCAAAGTTTAAAATTATTTTGGCCCATTTAAAATTGGTGATTCATATTGCGTGCCTACTAATAGTACACATTTTTTCCAAAAAATCTCATATAATAAGTGGCCAATCTTTGCAATCACCAATTAATGATCAACTAGAAATCAATTACAAATTAGTGATTATTTTAGTGATTGATAAAAATCAATAAGGATTTTTTGACTGTTCTAATCAGTCACTAAACTTGCTAATGGTCAATTTTTAATTATTAATAACTATTCGAGCAGTCACTAATACCACCTTTTAGTAATCATGAGTTAATTAATTTTTTCATTTTATTATTTTAAAATAATTTCATTATAGGTGATGAGGTTGAAAATTATTTATAGTGAGTTTAGGTTGTGTTTGGGCTAATCCGACCAGAGAGGTTAAATGATCCAACTACAATATTCTTTGAGGTTTGAGATTTACAACGAATAGCAAATGTTAAACTAGTCAAGGTGCCATTGGCGAAAGCACTCTGATGCTCAAGTTAGCTCTAGTGGAAACAGGGTAATTGAACAAAAGAGTATGAGCGTATAGTGTATTTGGCATTACCTGAAGTGTGGCTGGCAGTGAGGTATTTATAGCCTTCTCCTGGTGGATGATATATCTAAGATGCCTTTTCCAAGTGTAGAGGGCTCTTGTCTTTGCCTATGAGTTATTGGTTATTTTCAATCCTGGTACTATTCCAGATGGCACCATCTCTTATTTTTCAGGATGAACAGTACTCTGGGTAGGCGCTTCCCTGCCAAAGTTGGTGGTAAAGGCTGTATCTAGTGGCACGCACCATTAGTGTAGAGGCATACTATTTATTGAAACATTAAATATGGCAAGAATATAAGTCAGTGCCGAAGTAAGTACTTTGGTCGATAATGGTTGAACAATAGGGTGGTCGACCAAGGAGGCAGTGAACGAACTAAGTAGCTTGAGGCCTCCCATTGAGTATGGTCGAGAATAGTCCGTTCGACCAAACGACTATGTTCGAGTGATTCAGCCTAGTTGGGTCTAGAAACGACATTAGGTTGTGCATGTTAAATAAGCCTAGGGGCTTTTTTTGAGGTCAATAACTTACCGGGCTGGGCCTATTGGGTTACCCCATATCATAAGCCCCCCTTATTCACGGTCCTGATTGAGCTTGTCGATGAACAAAAGTAGGGAGTAGACAATTGAATGACAGTTATGGCGGTTATTCATGTTTGACCTGGGTTCTGAACTCTTGACTAGGTTTTCTGACAATTTTGCACATTTAATGCGCTAGTTGCATTACAAAAAATGAAACGCCAAGGGACAGCAGTGCAATTATTGCTATCACTTCGGTTCCCATATCCGAATGTCTATAAATATTGGGGGTAGAGACACCTATTTTCACTTTTGCTGAAATCTATTGTGGTCGAGCTATTGTTTTGCAAATTTTCTAAATCCTTTGCACACTTAGAGTTTTCAACCTATCTGCTGTAAATTCTTCTACCAACTTACTCTTTTTTCTATTTTTCTCTGCAAAGATGTCTAGTGCTTCAAATAGTAAAAATACTAAGTCTTAATAGCCCCTTTCTCCTCATATGGCCAAGAGTGGAAAAAATACTTTTTTGATATTTGGGGGTCGAGGGAATTTAACATTTTGTGGGGGTAGTGAAGGGGGCATATGGAAATGTCAGGGAACCAGATACCTAGTTGGCCCAACACCTTCAATGGGACTTGGTCAAATTTGGGCATATAAAGGCTTCAATTTTGACTGAAAAGAGGTATCTGGTGTTGGTTGGCCTATCGCCGGCTAAGCTCAATCTGCCCGCAGGCGATCGATTAGGTAGAGATCTTCATCAATTGTATTAACTGTAATTTTTATTCTTTCTGCTTGATTCTAATATCTTTTGTTTTATCTTTGTTGGTATATCGACAAGATATAATAGCCCAGAGTTAAGCTAAAGCTACAGCCATAGCTCAAAGAAATGACAAGCGTCGTTGAACGATTACTGCTCGATGAGAGGTGCCTATAGTAGAGTCGGCTGTCTCGACCCAATCAACCACCATGCCCGCCACGTCCTAGATAGAACAAGTACTCTAGACTCGACCCGCTCAACTAGAGGAGTGTGTTTAGAGCAGCCCTACAGGTTAGGGTAAAAAATAGATGATTGAGCAGGGAGGCTCAGTACCCAAGAAAATAATAGACGATAAGAGAAAACAAAAGGCAATAACAGGCTATGACTTGTTTGGTAAGTGTGGTGATGGGGTGCTATTTCAAATCCCTTGGTTGTAATCACCCCCTTTTAGACCTAACCTCACTATAGAGGTAACCGATTCGACCTCAATTCTTTAAGGAGGGATGACGGGCGATGACACCCTCAAGTGGATGATAACTGGGCTGTTCTCCATGGATCAATGCAAACTCATGAGCTTAAGTTAGGTCGGGGTTCTCAGGGCTTTGGCATACCATTGTAAACTTGTAAGTGTGAGGTTGACTATTTCTCATCGAATTATTTTTTCAAAAAGTTAAATTATTCACTGACATTCTATATTTTAGGTAGGCCATCAAAGTTAGTGTTGGCTGATCAAGAGGAGTTGTAAGAGGGAGGGGATACAGAAAGCCTCAAGGCTCAACTCAAGTCTTCTCAACTCTAGGTCGACTAGCTGACGAAAGAGGTAGCGGACCTCAAAGAGCAGCTAAGTTTTATAGATCAGCAGCTCATGTAGGCGGTTGAAGAGAAGAGTCGGATGGACTCTATACTGAAAAAGGCTCACTTAGACCTATGGATGAGCTACTCCTCAGGTCGAGCGGTGGGTCGTACAAATGCACTCGAGGAGGTGCAGGGGAGGTCTTCACTTGCTAGCTTCCTATAATGGGATGGGAGATGATGGAGCAATTCATCTTGAGCTTGGCTTTCCAGGATGCAAGAGTAATTATGTCAATCGACAATGCTCGGGATGCATTCCATAAGGCCGTTAAGCAGCTTAAGTGCCTCGACTACACTTTCTAGCCTGATGATAAGACTAAAATAAGCCCTGCTCTCAATAATAATCTACAACCTTACCCCGAATCTAATGAGGGTGGGGTTGATAAGACTGGGGAGAAAGACACCGTAACAAATGTCCCTTCTGAACGAATGACTGAAGCGTAAAAGAAATAGGCTAAGGTCGAGGTCTGGCTAAACAAGCTGGTGAGTGAATTTGCCTTCATTGAGGACCTTGCCATCTAGCTGAGGGAGGAGCAGGTCGGCATCATGCAGTATGTGCTATGCTTAACTAACTTTATGAGCGACGTCATGGGGCCTTCTCGACCTCATCAAGCGATTCAACCACTCTCATTTGTGCTGTCGGAGCATGATTCAGATTAGCTAGAAGGTGACCAAGTCAGGTCCAGCCAAACTTGATATTGGAGCTTGCTTTTGTTGTTCCCCTTTTTTTATTTATTTTTTTTGTTTTTTTTGGTAATAGAATTGTAATGAATTTTTTAATGAATGAAAGATCTTTCTCCACATCTATGCTGTCAAATGAAATGAGTTTCATGTTTCTTGTCGATTGCAACTTTGTTGTCGCAAATGTATAGGTGAATAGTTAACAACCTAGTCAATTATCAAGATAATTATCAAGAGAATCTAATCAATGTTGTTGTCGATCTTGCTTAGTGTTGAGAGATGCATGGTTTTGCCAAAGCACATTTAATATAATAGTCTATTTTTCATTATTTTATGGTTGATCTTGGATCAACCGTGTGGTTAATTCAAAACTTTGGTTTGGCAGCGTAAATCTACTTTTGCGTCTACTACGGGGTCAACTCAAAATTTAATTGGGTAGCATATAGCTACTTTTTTGTCGACTCGAGACTTAAGTGACAGCATGAAGTTGCTTATTTATCGATTACGGGATTGACTAGGAACTTAGTGGCAGCATGAAACTACTTATTCATTGACTGTGAGGTCGACTAAGATCTTGAGTGGCAGCATGGGCTACTTATTTGCCAACTACATGATTGACTTGAAATTTGGGTGGCAATGAGGGACAGCTTATTCATCTACTATGGGGTCAACTTGGAACTTGAGTGGTAGCGTGGGCTGCTTATTCGTCGACTATGGGGTCAACTTGGAACTGGAGTGACAGTGAGAGGCTGTTTGTCCGTTAACTATGGGGTCGACTTGGATCTTGAGTGGTAGATACAATTATGATAATATCTGCAAATGGTAGCAATATTGCTAGAACTTTATGCATATTAAAAAATATAAGGATGATTACAATACAATTTTAGATATGGAATTTCCTCAAGTTGATGGCATTCCACGAGCGAGGGAGCTTATTCACATCCACATTCGCAAGTTTGTAGGTATTATGCTTTGACACCTTTACAATAGTATAGGGTCCCTCCCATTTTGGGTCAAGTTTGCCAACATTCTTAGAGACTTTCATCTTTTTGAGAATGAGGTCTCCAACCTTAAAACGATGTGGCTTGACCCTTTGTTATAGTTTTGGCCCATCCTCGACCTATAGTACTGCATAGTATTGTAAGCTTCTTGTCTGCGCTCATCGATAGTCTCAAGGTTGAGCTTTCTTCTTGATATGTTCCTGAGTGAGTGAAAGTGAATGACTCAAGATGTGTGTTAAATGAGTTCTAAAGGGATATCTACCTCAGACCCATAGACCAGACTATAAGGGCTGTGACCTGTGGCTATTTAGGGTGTTGTTCTATACACCCATAGTACCCTTAATAGGTCATCCACCTAACTCGAGCTAGTATCTTATATCCTGACTTTCAAATGGTCAAAGATTGTTCTATTTGTCATCTCTATCTAGCCATTCAACTATGGATTACCCACTTAAGTAAAGTGCTTGGTGATTCCCAAGGTTTCACACCAACTTCTAGTGCTTTTACTCTGAAACTGAGTCCCATTATTTGAAATAAGGATATTAGGTAAGCCAAAATGACAAATGATGTTCTCCCAAATAAAACTCTTAATGGTTTCATCTGTTATCTTCAAAATAGCCTCAGCCTTGACCTATTTGGTAAAATATTTGAACGCCATAATGATGAATTTTCTTTAACCTGTTGACTTTGGCAGCGAGTCTAAGATATTGATCCCCCACTGGTCGAATGGCCAACCAATTTGGACATTAACCATGGGTGTGGCTAGTTGACACAGCAGGTTCAAATGAACTTGGCAGAATGTATATTTTGAGTGAAATCCACAGAGTCCTTCAATAATGTTGGCTAAAAGTATTCATACCTAATTATTTTGTGTGCAAGGGATCTTCCTCCAGAATGATTGCCACATATGACTGCATGGATATATTGTAATACTTTGAGAGCTTGGTCAAGATCCAGGTACCTCAAATGGGGGTCAAAAAATCAACCTCTTATATAATTGGCCATGCTCATCAAGTGCAAACTTGGCGGCTTATCCTCAAAGGCATCTAGCCTCAGTTTTGTCTTCGAGGACTGTGCCCTAACTCAAGTAAAGTTTTATGGGATCCTGCCATGAAGGGACTAACTCTTCGATGCTTGCTACCAAGTTGTCTTCAAACATATTGATCAATGGCCTATCGGTGTCCAGAAATATTATTGTCCTATCTCTTGTGCCCTTGGTTGAGCTAGCAAATTTAGATAGGGTATCCACATGCTTATTTTTTGATCGAGGTACTTGATTAAGTGTGAACCTTTTAAATGACTACTGCAATTTTCTAACCTCTGCCAAGTACTGGCTCATTGTAGAATCTTTAGCTTCAAAATTTTCCTCAACCTGCTCTACCACTAGCTGTGAGTTTGTAATCGCAACTAGGTGTTCGACATCCCAATCAAGCTCCATCCTCATTCCAGTGAGGAGGGCCCCATATTCTGTCTTATTATTTATGACTACATAGTCTAATTTTATTGCAAAATTATATTCCTCTGCCACTGAGGAACGAAGAGCCACTCCTACTCCCCCTCCAGATGTGGTTAACGAACCATCAACACATAAAGTTCAAACAAGAGGGGTTTTGCAACTTTTCTCTAGCAGGTCAACTCGCTCGGTGATGAAGTCCGCCAAGACCTGCACTTTGATGGCTGTTCTCAACTGGAAGATAATGTCAAATTCTCTTAATTAGATGGCCCATTTAGTTAACCTTTCAGATATATTCAACTTTGACAAGACTTGCTTCAATGGCTAGTTGGTTAGCATTACCATGGTATGAGACTGAAATATGGACATAGCTTCCGACTAGTACAAAGACAAATTTTACGATCTCCAAATAGTTGTGCTCTAGTCCTTATAGTGACTTGCTATAGTAGTAGACTGGTTAATGGCTTTCATCTCTAGTTAAGACCAAAATTGAGCTGATCGATGCTTTGGAGACAGCCAAGTATATTTGAAGTACCTCTTCTAGTTTGGGTTTTGCAAGCATAGGGAGCAAGGACAAGTACTGCTTCAACTTGACCAGTGCCTGATCACATTATTCATTCAACTGGAAACCCAACTTCTTGGTGCTTCTGAGAATTTTGAAGCAAGATAAGCTTTCGCCTGCCAATCTTGCAATAAATATGCCTAAAGCAATAATCCTTTCGACCAGCCTCTGCACATCCCTGATTATGCGTGGAGGAGCAATGTTGAGAATGGTTTGAATCTTCTACATATTTACCTTAATACCTCACTGACTGACCATGTAACCTAGAAATTTACCTCTTTGAACCCTGAAAGTACACTTGTTTGGATTAAAATTTAGACTAAATGCTCTCAAAATTGTAAAAGGATGATTGAGGTCGAGCAAATGGTCATGAGCCTTTTCCATTTTTACAATCATGTCGTTGACGTATATCTCCATCGACTTGCCAATTTCATCTTTAAACATAAAGTTTACCAGTTTTTGGTAAGTTGCCCCAGTATTTTTCAGTTCAAAAGACATGACTAAAAAGTAATAAATCCCATTGGGAATAACAAAAGAAGTTTTATCCCTATCCTCATGGGCCATGAATATTTGATAATAGCCCTGCAACACATCTATCATGCTTAACAACTCACAACCAATAGTGGAGTCTACTAATAAATCTATTCAAGGCACGGGATAAGGATCTTTAGGGCATGTTTTATTCAAATCTATAAAATCATTACACATACATAATTGTCCCTCATTTTTTGTGACGAGTATAACATTACAAAGCCAAGAAGGATATAGAATTTCTACAATATAACCTACATCTAGGAGTTTCCTGACTTTCTCCTCGATTATCTGGGTCCTCTCAGGGTTAAATGTCCTTATTTTCTATCTAATTGGCTTGTATGATGGATCAATATTGAGGTGGTACACGATCATGCAGAGGTGATTCCCTAGAGGTCAAACGCTTTTCATGCAAAGATGACAATGTTTCTTCTTAGAAAATTGACCATAAGCCATTCTAGGTGAGGGCCCATATCCATCCTGATATAAAGTGTTTTGTCAAGGTTTCCTTATTCCAGCTCGATAGTTTTAAATTCCCCGATGGGCTTTACCTGGGTATCCTCCATTTTTCTTTTTTTATTGGCTTGAGTCTCCTCGGGTTTTGTTATAGAGACATCCCCTAAAGTCTTTAATTATGGTTGAGTCTTCTGCTTACTTGACTCAGTCGAAATGTTGTAGCACCTCCAAGCCTCATTTATGTTACACAATAGTTTACCTGTGCCCACTAGGGTAAAAAATTTGATCTTCATGTGATAGGTCAACATAATGGCACGAAAATCATTCAAGACTGGTCAACCAATGATAACATTATAAGTAAATGAGGCATCAACCATCAGATAGTTGACCATCAAAGTCCTTGTTCAAGGCACCTCCCCAAATGATGTTGATAGGTTGACAATCTCATGGATGAAAGGGGAGCATCTCTCTAGATGAGACCTTTAGGGGCTCTCTGGATTAGGTACGCTATCCGTGTTTCTTTTCAAGTTCTCATTGAGGCATCGATTTAATAATTGAACTTAATGGGAAACTTTTTCCCACTCCTTCCAATCAACATAGGTGGCATTTTGGTCAAAATAAGGTCTCGTGAGCTCAGCCATATCATGCTATGGGGCTTGAATAAGTTGAGCCGTGAGCTCTGCAAATTCTTCTATTTCTTCATGGTGGTCACATCTGGAATATTCGACTTTATAGCGCTGTAGGGCTCAATTAGGTCGAACGTGATGATCAACGGAGTTAGCAATTTCCTCGCTTAGCTTCAATCGCCCCCTCTTTCCTTGGGGGTGTTTAGAGCTGGCATCATGTCTAGCTGGTGGCCGCCTGGATTCCTAACGACCACAGCTGTCCTGAGGGGACCTTTTTTTTAGTGGAGATGATTGTGGACTAGCACTACTAGCTGTGGCTAGCACAGTAGTGTGACTGTTTAGTGCAGCAGAGAGTTGGGCATAAATTTGAGCGTAGATTTGCTCACTTATCAACTGCATGAGCTATGGCATGGTTAATGTTACAACTTGCTCTTGGGGGGTACTAGGGCTTGGAGCATGTGAACCTTGTTGGATTAGAGAGAGAGGTGAAGATGTAGACTTCTAGTTATCCTCCATCTCAGATACAATTCATCTTGTGTTTACCATTTATTAGTTACAATCTCAAAGATTTTCCATAAAAGGTGCCAAAATGATGAGATTGAAAATTATTTATAGTGAGTTGGGTTATGTTTGGGCTAATTTGAGTAGGGGAGTCGAATGGTCCAATTGTAACATTTTTTAAGGTTTGAGATCTGCAACAAATAGCAAATATTAAACTAGCTAAGGTGCTCCCAGCGAAGGTAATCCGACGCTCATGTTAGTTCTGATCAAAATAAGGTAATCGAATAGAAGAGTAAGAGCATATAGTATATTTGGCATTACCTAGAGTATAACTGGCAGTAAGATATTTATAGCCTTTTCCTGGAGAATGATATGTCTGAGATGCCCTTTCCAAGTGTAGAGGGCTCTTGTACTTGCTTGAGGGTTATTGATCATTTTCAATCCCAATACTATTTCAGGTGACATTATCTCTTATTTTTCAAGGTGAACAGTACTCAGGGTAGTCACCTCCTTGCCAAAACTAGTGGCAGAGACTGTACCTAGTGGCACGCATCATTAATACGGAGGTATGTTGCTTGTCAGAATATTAAATGTGACAAGGATATGAGTTAGCACCGGAGCAAGCACTCTGGTAAACAATAGTCAAATAGATTAGGTAGTTGACCACAGAGATGGCTAAACGGACCAAGTGGCTTAAGGCCTCCCATTGAGAATAGTCCGTTCGACCAAACGACTGTGGTCGAGTGATCCAGTCCAACTAGGTCTAGAAGCGACATTAGGCTGTGCATATTAAGTGGGCTTGGAGGTCTTCTCTAAGGTCGATAACTTGTTGGACTTGGCCTGTTGGTTTATCCTATATTAATAAGAAAAAAACACTATATTAGAAAATAAAATCATTTAAATATTCCTACAAGTTTAAAACATTCAAGTTAGTTAATGCATGCCAGCAGTTAGGACTGTAAATGGATATTTAAAATTTATTTATTTTCGTATTTGAATTCATTTATAAAGTATATTATCCGTATTCATTTGAAGTAGATATTATTCATATTTGATTAGTAAATATTCGATTGTAAATGGATATAAATATAGTAACTACTTATCCAATCCGTTTAATATTTTCTCCAAATACATATTTGTTGGATATATCTGTTTATATATTCGATTTTCTGTAATTTAATAAAATTCGTTATTTGTATCCAATAAATAATATTTAGAAAATTATCATATATTACGAGTTAACGGATTCTGCTGTTTGAATATTTGTGAATGGATATTTGAATATTTATAAATAGATATTTGAATATTTACAAATGGATATTCGAATATGAATATATTCGACTTTAGTTAATATTCTATAAATACAAATTCGAATATTGTTAAAAAATATCTATCAAATACAGATATAAATATAAATATAAATATTATAAAATATAAATAGATATAAATGCAAATTCATTACTATGTAATATTCATTTATAGCTCTACCAGCTATCAAATCTTATGGCGATACAGCCGGGTAAAAGATGTCTTAATCACTGTTTGTTGCGGATATCAGGAAAGATACTCACATGCATACGTTGTATGCGCAGAATTCAAAATTCTGTTGCTTCTCATGGGTAACATTCTATTTGCCTATTGACGGTCTGACTTTTGTATGTCTATCTTTTTTCTGTGCGTAAACTATAAATAAAATAAGAAAATGAAGCTAAAATGTGTTTAACAGTGCTAAATTTATGTTGGGCTTGATCCATTTCAAAATCAAGATTCTATTGCATATTGTATTTATGCGGTGGGATTTTGAGCAATCTGTTGTTTAAGTTAATTAATTTTAAAGAAATTAAACGAAAAGAAATGTTTTATATATATTATTCCATAATAAAATCAAAAATGGTGCATGCGTTAAATTAAAAGAAAAAACATTGAAGTTAGAGTATATGCCTTATATTCCTGAGGCTTAAATAATTAGGAATGTAAGATCTCTCCATCTGAAAATAATCTATGGTTGTTACTAAGAACAATGAAAATCCTCCATCAATTCTAAAATTTTAGCGGGCGTTTGGATATGTTTTTATTTTTATTTTTTATTTTCAATATTTTAAAACATTGAAAAAGCTAGCAATAATTTGGAACATAAAAGTGAAATTGTATTTGGATGTTTTGTTTGAAAATAATAATTATGGTAGTATAATATTGAAAATTTAGGAGATTTATATGATTTTATATTTTTTTAAAAAAATCTATTTTTAACGTATATGTATATTTTATCAATTTTAAAATGATATCGATTTCTTTATATCAAATTGAACTAGAATTTGATTGATGCAATAAAAGGATAAAAGAATAGGTTTTAAGAGAAATTTACAATGAAATTAAAGAACATTTTCAAACAAAATGTGCATAAATTGATAAGCTTCTATTTTTAAATAGTAAAAAAATTGAAAAGAGTCTTTGAAAATAAAACCAAAGAAGGTGTAAAAGTTTATATCTTGACCCGGACCAACTACTAAAACTACTTAAATATTTAATAAGAGCCGATACATGCATATAATTAAAGATATCGTGTTGGTTAGTTGTTTGCACTTTAAGGCAACGCCTCCCAACTGAAGGAAGCATCTTCATCGCTGGGCTCAAGAGGTGATTAAAAACATCTGGCAAGATTACCAATTCAGAGGACATGGTGAATTAGTTTTCTACTGTTAACTGTCTCAATGATGGTTCATCTTGCTCCGCCTCCGCGGCCATGCAGATGTGGTTTATGCTGCCTTCGACTGGCCTCCCATTGGCTACCCAATTGATAAGATGATTTTTAACTAGAGCGCATTTGGTTAAGTTCATTTAAAAGTAAGATATTTTTGAAGTTGTTAGATCTTATTTTTAAAATTAATTATTGAAGTGTTTGGTTTAAAAAATATATTGGAGCTTATAAAAATAAAATATTAGCAATGTCAATTTTATAATTAAATGATTAAAATTAAAGGAATCAGTTAAAATCTTTAAAATGAGATATGATCTCCTTATTTTTTTAGATGAGTTTATAATATCCTAACATTTTATATTGAGATCTTGTAAGTTTTTTTCTTTAAAAAAAATTGACATTCTAACATCATATAAGCTCTTAAATATCATCAACGGTTTTTTGAAGAGCTTATGTGATAACTTATAAAATGTGTAAACATATTAAATTTTTGACCAATTGAAAACTGACATGTGTAAAATAATATATTCAACATTAATTTAAAATTTTCTATTTATATTTTGAGATTTATTAAATTTAATTTCAAAAGATAAATAGTTAATTTTAATTAATAATTTAATATTTATTTTATGTTCAAATCAAGTATTGACATGTGTCAAAGATGAAGTGTCTGCATCCACACACCACCAATCAGCTCAAAGATATTTGATATTGATATTATTTTTTAATATTTGATATTATCAAATCAAATCCCAAATTATCTCTTGATATCTAATATTGTCTTATCAAAAATATAACCTTTGAAGGATTCAAGTCAATCTAGAAGTCTTCCTTCAAGCACCTATGTAAAGGGGTGATTCTAGTTCATTTGACATAACACAAAATTCCAACAAATGAGAGAAACTTGGAAGGAGTTTAGCAATTCTCTCAAAAACTCAAGCAGATTCACGGCGTTCTTCGCAAAATTCATATATTTTGGCAATTTATTTGAGATTAAAGTGAAAAGCTCTTGAATTGGCGATATTTTTATTCAGGGAGATCTACAACGTTCAATGCATTCTTTCTAGAACTCATATATTTTGGTGTTTGATTCGAAATCAAGGTGTGAAACCTTTGAATTAATGTTATTTTTATTCAAAGAGATTCACGACGTTCAAGGTGTTTTTTGCAGAACTCATATATTTTTTAAATTTAATTTGAGATCAAGGTGCGAAGCTCTCGAATTGGCATTATTTTTTATTCAAGGAGATCCATGAGGTTTAAGACTTTTTTTGCAAAGCTCATTAAATTCAAGATTATATTTGGAAGGAAAAAATCAGAGGATTGGATTAGAGATATAATTCACTATTGACTAATTTATTTATTTTGAATTTATTTGTAGAATTTTTTCTTGTTTTGTAATTTTAATTTTTGCAGACAAGAAAATTTGTTGTTAAAAATTTTGGCACGCCCAGTGAGATAATCTCTACCTCTTATCTCTTTCCTTCATTAAAGATTGAAATATCATGGCCACCAACAAGAATGTTGCATCGAAGATGACTACCTCAAATTCTATAAATGCTAGGGGAAGAAATGTTGGCGTCACCACAAGGAGTATGTCCAAAAAGTTGCAATCATGTTCGGAGATAAATCCTTCACTTGAAGTTGTGGAGAAGGTGTTTCTGCATGCTATTGATATTAATGAAGTTGGTGGAGACTCAAAAGAAGAATCAGCAACATCCATTCCTCACTTAACCTCGAGTTCCTCAAGCATAATGCTAGTAATGGTGACAAGTGCTATAACTCTAGAGGAACAAATTGCTAATCTGATGAAGATTATTGAGGGACTGGCAAAGCAAGTCCAAGAGCAATATTCTCAAATCTCTAAGTTGATGAACAAGGTAGATAATGCTGAGACTAGTCACGCGATGGAGAAACAAATAAAGGATCAAGATGAAGTAACATCCACAAAGAGAAAAAGCCCGCAGTAAAAAAGCTGCAAGTTTCCACGAATAGACTAATTCTTATTGACCAACTAAGGGAATTTATCATGGGAATTTATCATGGGAATTATCAAAGACAAGTTTGAAGAGAGCTCTAAGTCATTTACGACTTATTCCAAGCCTTATTCTCAAAGAATTGACAACATAAAGATGCCAATTGGTTATTAGCCACCAAAATTTCTTGGGAAGGATTTGATTTCTGGAAGGATTTCTCTTTGAAAGTCCCTCAAAGTTAATCCGGATTCCTTTGTAAATTCATTATTAGTTTGTTGAAGCCACATGAATTTGACAAATAAAGGAATATATATTGGGCATTTAAATTAGCATCTATATATATATATATATATATATTCTCAGAAACTTTAAGTTTTGTCTTGTTTGGGAATGGTTTACACCAAGATTTGAAGTAGGAATATTTGTAAACATATTAAATTTTTGGCTAATTGAGAAGTGCCACGTGTAAAATAATATATTAAATATTAATTTAAAATTTTTTATGTATATTTTGAAATTTATTAAATTTAATTACAAAAGATAAATAGTTAAGTTTAATTAATAATTTAGCATTTATTTTATGTTTAATAGTATTGACAAGTGTCAAAAATGATGTGACTGCATCCACAGACCAATTAAATCAAAGATATTTGATATTGATATTATCTTTTAATGTTTGATATTATCAAATCAAATACTAAATTATCTCTTGATATCTAATATTATTTTATTAAAGAGATAACTCTTGAAGGATTCAAGTTAATCTAAAAGTTTTCCTTCAAATATCTATATAAAGGGGTGATTCCAATTCATTTGACACAACACAAAATTCTAGCAGATGAGAGAAACTTGGAAGGAGTCCAACAATTCTCTCGAGCAAACTCAAGGAGATTCACGGTATTTAAAGTGCTCTTCGCAAGATTCATATATTTTGGCGTTTGATTTGAAATTAAGGTACGAAGCCCTCGAATTGGCGTTATTTTTATTCAAGAAGATCCACGAAGTTCAAGGCGTTCTTTGCGGAACTCATATAATTTGGTGTTTAATTCGAAATCAAAGTGCGAAACTCTCGAATTAACGTTATTTTTATTCAAGGAGATCCACGACGTTCGATGCGCTCTCCACAAAACTCATATATTTTTGGCATTTAATTTGAGATCAAAGTGTGAAACCCTCAAATTGGCATTATTTTTTATTTAAGGAAATTCACGACGTTTAAGACGTTTTTTATGGAGCTCGTTAAATTCAAGATTATATTTGAAAAGGGAAAATCGGAGGATTGGATTAAAGATAAAATAAACAGTTGATTGATTGATTTATTTTGAATTTATTTGTACAATTTTTTCTTGTTTTATAATTTTAATTTTTGCAGACAAATTTTTTTTTTATTACAAGATATTTTAATGAATTTATAAATTCGTCCAAACTATCTAAATCTTTAAACAGTGATTATAAATAAATTAATAAAAACGATTTGAAGCAGCAAATCAGTGAAATTTAAGCAGTTTTTCAAATATGGTGACAAGTCATATACAGTACTAATGACAACAAATCTATCGACAATGGTCGATGAAGCGGTTAAGTTGCAATCGCGTCCTTGGTCTCTTCTATTTTGGCGGACAATCTCCGGACGTTTTAGTTTCTAGTAAAGACATAATTTTCGCTCAGCTTCTATTTATAAATCCGTTGAACAAGAGGGTATAGTTGTCATTTTATGATAATTCCTCCAAAAAATAAAATAGAAGCGGATTATAAAAATAAAATTAAATTTATCATATTAGTCAGTCAATCAGTAAAAAACAAATCACCTTCATAGCTCAAACAAAAATGCGATAGAAATACTACGTATGTTAATCATATTATTTCTTTTCTGCTTAGGAAGGGAAGCCGAACTCCATTGTTAAATTTCATATAGAATTAAAAAATTATACTAATGAAATACCTGCTAAAAAATACCAAATTCTTGATGAAATACGTAATCTAAGCCTCAACTATAAAAAAGCTCTCTTATTTTATTTCAATTTCTCCAGGATCGTCATCTGATGTTTTGTAAGTTTAGTTGTTATATATTTACTTCCTCTTTTTTGTATGTTCCGATGTTGGTTCCACGTCTGTTGTGCAATCTTGTTATTTAATTTTTCTAAATGTAGATCTTTTTACCATGTGAGTTTTTCTCAATTGTCATTTGAGAATTTCATAAAATAAAGTTAATTTAATTGTAATTGCTTCCAAATTTTATTAATAAAGTGCATCATTGTGTTTTGCGTAATCTAATTGCAAAGTTCGGATTTGGAGTATTTGTTGGATATAGTATATTTTCATGTTAGTTCTAATTTTTATTGTAAAATTTGTAGGATGACAGTAAACATTTCTATTCTATCCACTTCCTTGGCAACACTTAATGCATTCATTATGTGAAAATGGTTTATTATAACTTCACAAGACTATTGTTTGATCCTTATTAAAATCAAATGATACTTTTGGTACTAATTCCTATTTTAAGAAAAATAAAATATCAATATTGAAATTGAATGTAAGAGGTGCCATAGTAAAAATTAAACATTAAAATTGTTTGGCAAAAGAGAAAAGAAAGGAGGGAATGTGATTATATTTTATCTAAACTAGCACTCGTCGCATATGGTCGCTGCGTGTACAAGTAATCTCTAAATGTAACATTTTTTGATGAATTATTCATTCATTATAATAAAAATTAACTTAGAAATTATATAAAAATAATAATAATAATAATAATCTCTTTGCCATTATAATACAATTAAAAGGTTATGCAATCCGTAACATGTTAATCAACTACTGTGGACGGCCCAAATTACTCCGCTTTTCTTTTGCCTTTCTTTTTTGGACCAAAGATGTCACACCTTTTGCTTCATTTACAATTGTACCATAATTAAGTATTGGAGGTCTGGCATCAAATCAAAATTGCTTTTTATCAGGCCGCGACCAATACAACTAGCAGAGTCAATCTACAACAAACTCAAGTGGCGTACTTCTCAAACAGATTTTTCAAAAACTTTAAGAAGAAAATAAAATTGTGACATGAGAGATCTGTGGAGACAGATCTAATATTTCATTTCTTTTCTTCTACAAGTAAGGATTAATACTTTCGCTACTGGAACTCTCTGACATCATCCGATTTCCATGGCATTTCACAACAAACTCCTAGAACTAGGACTTAAACAGAAAAAATCAAATATACCTTTTGCTTATCTTCACTGCAATACGTTAGTTTCTCTTAGAAATATCCTTTTAGGCTTCTACAAAGAAGAGAAAAAAAAAAGAGTTATCGAACAAATATAGGTTTATGTGTGAGTAAATATATTTGTAAACATAACATAATATCTACAAAGTTTATTCTATTTCAACCCCACTCCTAACTGCATTCTAAATGTTAGTAGGCAGTGTACGGACAATTTTATTCACACAATAAAGTTTCATCATTTGAATTTTAACCTGTATGAATTAAACTGTCTCGCAAATATAAACAGAAGAACAAAATGTACTAACGCAATCATATTCTTAAAAGGATCAATTTAGCTAAAAGAATTGATTCTAAGCTAATCAAGCATGTACCTAGGTTGATCCCATCAATGGATACAAGCACATATGCCAACACAGGATACCGACATAAATAATATTAACTCACAAGAATATTCAAGTATGATGCAAAAAGGTGTTAAGTCATCAACCCACTTATAGATGAATCGAAATCCAACTGTGGTTCCCTTTGATCAAACAATATATTTATTAACTAATACTAATAAAAGGAAAACCTTAGAATGACCCAGATTGGTTGAAAAATGAGTTATGGATAATACATTAGGGAAGAGACATAATTAGTGGCAAAAGGAATTATATATATTAGAGAGAGGGAGAATAAAGTGAAGAAAGGAGTCATGGTTAGTGTAAAGACTAATACATTAGTTATGAATACTAATTAAAAATTTATTTAAATTTGTTTTCTATCTCGTAAGGATATCTTTGGCAAGCAATAATTTGGTGTAATTTGATTAAGAAGGGTATTCTTTTTATATATATAGATTATGAAGTGGAATAGGATTTTATAACATTTTACTTTTCACAAAGAAAAAAATTTGGAACGAAGAAAAAAAGGAACCCTGGAATCAAGCAGGATGTAGCAGCCATTACAGACCTTTTATCATGACCACTCCAGGAAGCATATTGCAATCTATGAAGTGACAGCCACATGATCAAATAGATTATAGATATTCTTCTGCAATCAGCCAAAGCTTGCCAAAAGATTTGATTTTGATATTTTGTGGGCTACATAATCCCCTTATCAGACAATAATCCCTTTGTTCACACACACAACACAACACAACACAACACAACGTACAGGTACCGTGTACAGCTGATGAAGAATTACTGCTCCCACATGATCCCAACTGTCCATTCATCTCGCCATGGGAAAAAACCAAACTCCTCAGACAATAGTTACTATTGTTATTCTTTACTTGAACAGTATCCCGCAGTCCCTAAGCCACGTACTGTCCCCCAACTCTTAATTCCCATCCCTTTCACATTCCTCTTTTGTGCAAACATTTTTTTTAACCTTAATTTGTCTCTGGGACTGGCTACATAATAATGTAGGAACGTCGATGGTTCTTAATGGGAACAAGTATTCAACTGCAGCCCACATATATATTTTCTACACATATTATGTGAACTTTCCAGGAGTCTGGACATCTGGAGAAAATGGTGAGCTTTTTCATTTTTTGTTTATTTTTTGATATTTAATTCTTCTTTTCAGAAGAGGATATATTAAGAAAAGCACGGGGTTTTCTGATCAGTTTTGATCTATTTAATTTGTCTGATTTTTCTGGTACTTTTTGTTAAGGTAAGTTTTGCAGCAATTCCAAGGTGGGTAGAAGTGATTGTGGGTGAAAAATTCTTCAATTCTTGTTTGGTTCACGAGTCTCAGAAGAAAAATGAAGAGAACACTTTCTGCTTGGACTGTTGCATTAGTCTATGCCTGCATTGCTTGCCTTCTCACTCAGCTCATCATCTTCTACAGGTCTGCCCATATATATGTGTATATGAATATTGCAAATTGTTTTTTAATTAACTCCATAATCATGTAATTCAAATAAGAAAAACATTTTTGTTTTTAATATCTATTTCTAATTAAGTACTTCAGATCAGGAGGTATGTGTATCAAGATGTTTTGCGGTTGATAGATGCTGAGAAGTTAATTGATTGCTCTTTTGTTCAAGTAAGCAGCGTTTTTTCTATTTTTACTTTTTGCCAGCTTGCTATATATATAATTTTCTTGGACAATTAGCATATATTATGATCATGAAGATAAAATTCTTGTCGGCTCTGGTGGATTCCATTTAATTTCACTATATATATGTATATACACACACACATATATCGATGATGCATGGTTTTAATTGCAGCCGTACATAACAAACAGTGCTAAAGTATTGTTCCTAAAGCCGAGGCCAAAAGGGAGAAAAAAGAAGCGCTTGGGGAAGTTTTGTATAGCATGCGAACGTAGTCTCCAGGACCCTTACGTCTTCTGCTCTATCTTTTGCAAGGTCAGTTACAACATTAAATCTTCACTAATTTCTCTCTCTCTCTCTCTCTGTCTGTCTCTCTCTCCTAACCAAATACATACATACATATATATATTTCAGTCAGATTTTAAATTTCATATAATGTTGTTACGTAACTAAGATTTAGATGAACTAAGTTATGTTGAATCTCAAGGTTATAATTGTTGGAATTTAATGTAATAAGAAGAGATATTGAACTAAATGGTGATGACAGGTGATGAATTACATTGTGAGCAATGACAAATTATCAAGGAAGCAATTCTCATACAAATATGATTGGTTGGTGGGACTTCAAGTTGAAGGGGGTCAATTGATGACGCCACCCACTTCAGTTCTTCAAACAGTAGTTGATATTCCTCTTGCAACCAGCTCGTCCGGAGGTTCAAGCGGTTCAAACGTTCCTACCAATTACTGTGAAATTAAGAATACGAATCATCAATCTCTCCAGAGGAAATGCAGCAGAAGCAGCTCAACCAATTTGATGTTTGAATGGCCATCGGAATGTGCAGTATCTGCCACTAAACGGAGAAAGAATGCACCTCAACGATCTCCCCTCTCTTAGATATATAAATATTTGGTGAACTATGGATGTAATTTGATCTTTCAATTGTCAGGAAATGTACTGATCAACAAAAGTTAAAAATAGAAATATGAAACATATTTTCTGTTACTTCTTTTCTTTATCCGACACGGTACATAGTACTATCCTAAATTCCTCATACATTAAATCCCACAGTAATTTGTTAAATTATTATTGATATATCCATCTGATCTAATCATTTCTTCCAATATAATATAACTAGCGTTATCTCTGTGCTATGTACGAATTTTTTAAAATTACTATGTATTATTATAATTATTGAATTATAAATATAACTGAAAAAATAATATAAAAATAAAAATTTCAGGTAATTTGTAAAATTAAATTTGAAGTTTTAAAATTTAGTATTTAAAAGTTTGCGAAATATAAAGACATCTCATATACGTTATGTTATAAAAAAAACAAATTTTAAAATTATTCAGTGAAATGTTAAAAAAAATTTAGAACAACCAAAAATAAAAATATACTTTAAAAAAAATATTATGCGATCAAAAACTAAAAGATAGTTGCATTAAAAAATAAAAATATATGAGAATGCTATTGATGTGGGATAGTCTAATAAACCTATTAAGCAAGCCCAATATTAGTTTCATTCAGCCCAGCCAGTCCACTAAGCCCAACATCGATTTTGGAGCTAATCCATTTAACAACTATCTGGTCGAGTAAGCTATTGTCGACCAGGCTCGACGGGACATGTCACCTATTCTAGCCTTTTCCGCCATGTACCAGGTCGATTACTTAAGGGGTCGACCAGCTAGGTCTGGTTGACTGTTGTCAACCTCAAGCATTTTTCTTCGACACTGACTCAGATCCAGGTTGCATTTATTATTTTATTAGGCATCATGCCTCCGCATTAATGACACGTGACTGCCAGTACAGTCGCTACCACCAACCCTATCACCACCATTGGCAGAGAGACACTCGCTAGAGATAATGTTTACCCTGAAAAATGGGAGATTGCGCCATTTGGAACAATACCGAGATCTAGAATGATCATTTGCCCCGCCCCCTCTCCCCAACAAGGATTAAAGCCCATTACACTTGGTAGGGGCACCATAGACAAATCATACCTAGAGAAGGCTATAAATACCTCATATTCAATCACGCTCAAGGTAATGCTAAATACACCATAAGCTTTCTATATTCTGTTCAATGACCTCATCTCGACTAGAATTGACTTGAGCATTGGAGTGCCTTAGTTGGGGACACCTCGGCTAGTTTTACGTATGTTAATTGTTGCAGATCTCAGATGTCAAGAAGTACACAAATTGGATTACTTGACCTTTCTGGTTGGATCAACCCCAAATAATTTTCTTTCACTCTAAACTATTTTCAACCACATCAGCTATAGAACACAAGGTTGATGGCTTGAAAGTTGTTTGAAAAAATTTAAAATTATAATACTTTAAGATTATTTTAAGCTTAAAAGAGGACGAGTTTATATAAGTTAAAACTTGAAATATAAAGAATTAAATAATTTATTAGTTGCTTAGAATTAGAAAAATCTTATTTAATTTTATTTTTTGATTAAAAATCAATTAAGTCAAAGACAAAACTATGATAGTAAAAATAAAAAAAAATAAAAAATTAAAATTGATGAGATTGAAAGCGATGTTTACTGCATTGGACTAATGCTTGGGGGCTAATTTGACCTAGATGGTCAGATGGTTCAATTGAGAAATATTTTTGGGCTGAGATTTGCAATCACGAGCAAACGTTAGACTAGTCAAGGGCACACTCTAACGTTCAAGCTAGTACTGGTTGAGTAGATAAATCGAGCAATAGAGTAAGGGCATATAATAAAGAATAGCATACCTTACGAGTGACTAGCAATGGGTATTTATAGCCTTTTCCAAGTGGATGATACATCTAAAATGCCCTTGACATGTGTAAAGGGTTTTTGTCTTTATATAGGGAGCTTTAAGTTATCTCCCATCTCTATCCTATTCCAAATGGTGTCCTTTCCTGCCTTTTAGGATAGAATAGTACATAAGTGGTGCGCCTTCTAACAAGTACGGTAGTTAATGTGATACTAGGCGGCATGCGCCATTAATGTGAAGGTATGCTGCCTATCAGGGCATTAAATGCGGCAGAGATACGATTTAGTGCTAGGACAAACCCTTTAGTCGATAATAGGTCATCCATAGAAATGACTGCAGGGTATAGGCGACCTCTTGGGGTGTGACGTTCGATACCTCTCATCGAATATGATTGACAACTCATCAGACATAATCGAGCACACGCCACTCTACTTGGGGGCTGTAGTTGAGTAGCACAGTTTTGCTTGTTGCATAGGCGACAAGGCAATGATCAAAGGCCCAATTGGGCTTCTGAGGCAAGATGGGTCTAGAAGTGTATTCTATGGTCAATAACTGTTGGACTATCTCATATCATGAGTCCCCCTCACTCGTGGTCCTGATTAAGCCTGCTAGTGAGACGGAGCAGGGAGTAGTCGTGTTGTTGGTT
Organism: Jacaranda copaia; assembly: GCA_014898725.1. NCBI lineage: Eukaryota > Viridiplantae > Streptophyta > Magnoliopsida > Lamiales > Bignoniaceae > Jacaranda > Jacaranda copaia. The sequence continues at coordinate 930,094 of JACGDI010005241.1, read as the reverse complement.
GGTAGTTTTGGACAATCAATTTTGGTACATTTAATGTGTTTGTTACATTAAGCCATGTGAAGTGCCAAATAACGATTATGCAATTATTACCATCGATTGAGTTCTCGACTCCGAGCGCTTATAAATAGGCATGGTGAAAACGTTCATTTTATACTTTTACTGCACTTGTTTTGGTCGATCTTCAAATTCAAAAAGTTCTTTTCCTTACGTTCTGTGCTTAGAGTTTTGTCGAGATCCTATAAGTTTTATCTTTCAGCTTCAATTTTTCCTTAGCTGTTAGTTAAACATGTTAAATACTTTTGATAGTGAGGCCACTAGGTCCCAAGGGGTACTATTCTATGGGAAGGGTGACCATGAGAATACGTCTGGTAGTTCGTCAATCGATAGCTTGACTTTCAACAGCTCGAGCGATAAGCGGGCTGCTTCTGAGGGCTATGTTAGCCCGAGTGAGGTGCTAGCATCTCATGGTCGAGTTTTCACACTAGATCATTATAGTGAGATTGTTTTGAAGATTACCCCAGTCGATTTGGTATGTATTAGGGAGCTTTACCATGTTTCTATTGAATATGAGCTCTTAATTTTTGGTCCATGGGATATGATGCATCGACCTCCCAAAGGGGTGTATTACTATTTATGATGAAGGATTTAGATGTGGTCTTAGGTTCTCCCTTGCGCCAGCCATGATTAACTTGTTAGGAGGTCTGAAGTTTTGCATAGCACAGCTCCTAGCTAATTATTTCTCGACCATATACAACTTTGCCATGCTAATGCATCTGTTCGACCTGCCGGCCTCTTTTGCCAATTTTTTTAATCTCTTCCACCTCCCAATATCCCAGAAGTTGAATAGCACTAAGGAATTTAGTCCATTACCTCACGGTGCAGCTGCATTGAACATTCTTAGTTACCTCATCCTTTTTCTATAGCCAGGAGTGGAAAAAATATTTTTCGTATGTTCGAGGCCTGAGGGGTTTAATATTCCAAAGGGGTGGTGGAGGGGGCACATCGAGATGCTAAGCAAACCGACCCCGAGTTGGCCAAATACCTTTATTCAAGATCTGGTCACGTTTAGCTAAACAAAGGCCTCAGTACTAATTGAGGAGAGATGTTTGGTACTTGCTAGCTTGTCGCCAATTGAACTGAACTTACTAGTGGGTGATCGACTAGGTAGAAATTCATTGCCGATTGTTACAATTATCTGTTTCATGCATCTTTCTGCTCAATTTTAATTGCTTATTTTTGCATTATCTTTTATATTCGTAGATCGAGAAAAGAACATTAACCGCACTGGCAAGATGCAATGGCACAGGCCTAAAGGAATTAGGAGCATTACCAAATAGCAGTTGCTTGATGAGAGGGCTCCTTGACTATGGCCCTAGCACACTCGGCAGTTGAATCAACTCTGAAAGCGTTGCCTGCTTGACTGTGGTGACAACTGGCAATAGCCCTACTAATTCGAGCAAGAAATAATTAGCTAACCAGGGAGGCCCTGTTCCAAAGAAGGCAGTCAATGACAAGGGCAAAGGGAAGGTTGCAAAAGCAGGCTAGCCTTCAGGCTATGACCTATTCGATAAGTGTGGCGATGGTGTCTATTCCAACCACCCAGGCAGCTGTCGCCTCAATTTAGGATGGAGCCTATCATGGCCATCCACAACTCTCACTCAATCATGTCATTGAGGTCGATTGGAACCACCGCTTTCAAAGTGATGGTAGCTTTTTGCGTTTGACCAAAAAACATTCATGAACTTAAGCCAAACTAGTGCGCTCAAGGATCTAGCATACCATAGCAATATGACAAGTGTACGATCGAGTTTCTCATTGAATGTTATCTATTACTGGTCAATATTACTTTACTAATGAGGAATTTTTCCTTTCAGGTGAGCCAACTAGACTATCACTTCTATCGAAGGTTGGAGTTAGCTTTAGCTGACTGAGAGCAACTTCAGGAGGGAGGGGAAATACAGACCACAAAGGTACAACTCAAATCGTCTCAAGCCAAGGTCAACCAACTAACGAAGGAGGTCATGGACCTCCATGAGTAGCTCATGATAAAAGATCAATAGCTAGTCTTGGCTATCGAAGAAAAGAGCAGGATGAATAAGCTGGCTTATGTTCATTCTTTTCAGGGTGGAGAGGAGAATGATGTTGGCTGAGCTTCCATTATTGACTAGAACCTTGCATACTTCGAAATTGGTAATCTCAACAGAGACTATCATAGGATAATCTATTTTGTAGTTGACATGCTTTTCCTTGAAGTGGGCTAAGTTACTATCATTGAATGAAATAGGCTCTACGCTCGTCGATAAGTGGAATGTTGTTTCGATGGGTGAGGCTTTGGTCGACTCCATCCTCCTTTGAGTTTATCTTCTGGCAAACTTTTAAGTCCTTCCCAATAGGACCTCCCGTGATCATATCAATCACTCCTCAAATAGGCAAGTGATCTTCATAAACGAGTTTCTCTCCTTTGTCCTCTCTTCTAGGGCTAATCGATCTTTCTGTATTAGAAGTTTGATCGATTTTACCCCCTTCGACTTGTATATCCACGGCTACATATTTTTTGAGATGGCTATGTCTAATTAGCATCTCAATCTTATCTTAGAAGTTAAAGCATTCATCAGTACCATGCCCCTTCTGTTTGTGGAAGTGGCAATACTTCTTTGATTTTTTCATTACCTCAATCTCCATCAGTTTTTTCAATTTTTTGAGGAGATTGTCATGTTAAATGGCATATAGAACCTCTTTCCTTTGAATGTTCAGTGGTGTGTATTCATGGAAACATTTCATTGGAGATCGACCTCTTTTTCTGTATTTTTGATCATCTCTCTCCTTCTTTTTTTTGTTGACCTCGAAGGATCCAAACTTAAACTTATTCATCTCCTCCTGGGTCATGTACCTCTTTACTAGATTGAGCAATTCCTCCATTGACTTGGGGCATTCATGCACCAATGCATTGGCGCATTCATTATGTCTAAGCCCTAGGAACAGCACATTGATCAGGAACTTGATCCTGGGGTTATCTATCTTGAGGACCTCTATGTTGAACCTTGTGAAGAAGTCACAGAGGGACTCCCCCTCGTTCTTCTTGATGGTATGGAGATGGGTGTGAGAGAGTTTAGCCTTTCTCCTATTGGCAAATTAGTGCAAAAACTTATCACACAGCTGATCGTAAGAGTATAACGATGAGGGCTCTAGCTTCACAAACCAATCAAGTGCAATGCCCTGGAAAGTGGTCACCAGCATCTTGGTATGGATATATTCATTGTGTTTGTGCAGCTGGATCATATGCTCAAACTACATCAAGTGCTCATTGGGATTTATCGAGCCATCGTATCTTAGTAGCTCAATCAAGACCTTAGCATCGACAGCAATGCACTCGTTGACAATCCTTGGATGAACGGAGAACCTTTCTCTTGATGGGACCTCTTGGGACCCTCTAGATTGAGTACTTTATCAGTGTTTCTCCTCAAGATTTTGTCGAGGTGCCTATTTAGTTATTAGACTTAATGGGAAACTTTTTCCCATTCCTCTCGATCAACTTAGGTAGTATTTTGATCAACACAAGGCCTAGCGTGCTCGGCCCTATCGCACTGGGGGGC
>JACGDI010005241.1:897199-926401 GCA_014898725.1 Jacaranda copaia | reverse complement strand
TTGCAATCTCAAGGTTTCCCACAGACGGAACTAAAATGATAAGGTTGAAAGTCGTTTATAGTGAAAAAGGTGGTGTTTGGGCTATTTCGATTCGGGAGGTCAAATGATCCAATTGCTATATTTTTTGAGATTTAAGATATGCAACAATAGCACACATTAAACTAATCAAGGTATTCCCGGTGAAGGTACTCCAACGCTTAAGTTAATTCTGATCGAAAAAAGATAATTGAATAGAATATTAGGAGCTTGTAGTATATTTGGCATTACTTGGAGCGTGGCTGGTAATGAGGTATTTATAGCCTTCTCCTAGTGTGTAATATATCAAAGGTGCCCGTATCAGGTATAGAGGGCTTTAGTCCTTGCTAGGGGCTTAATGGTCATTCTTGATCCCAGTACTATTTGAGGTGGTATCATTTCCTGCTTTTTAGGATAAACAGTACTTTGGGTAGTCGCCTCCCTATCAAAGATGGTGGCAGGATTGGTGACAAAGTTGGTGATAAAGACTGTACCAGTTGTCACGTGCCATTAATGTAAAGGCATACTGCTTGTCAGAATATTAAATGGGGCGAGAATATGAGTCAGTGCCGAAGTGAGCAATCTGATCGATTATGGTCGAACAAACAGAGCTATTGACCTGAGAAATGGTTGAATAGGCTAAACGACTTGAAGCCTCTAGTTGAATGCAGTTGGGAAATGTATGCTCGATCAGACGATTGTTGTTGAGTGTTCCAGCCTCGCTAGGCCAAGAAATGATGTTAGGTCGTACATGTTAAGTGGGTCTATTGTGGGCATGTTGGGCTATTTCATATTAGATAGGTAAATATATTTTGAATTTCAAATGAAAGAAAATTAGAAATAAGATATAAGCATATCGGTTAGAGAAAACAATTAATAAATAATAAAAAATTTGAACATGAATTAAAATGCTCAAAATTCTAAGAATTTGCCATTTGGACAAAATTTGCACAATTAGAATCAAAATTGCATAATTATAGATCCTATACCATTATACTATATATAACAATACTAGTATATTTAAAGTGATCCACTAGATAAGCCTTAGCATCTTCCTGGAGCGCAAGCATGGCATGACTTTAGAACATGAAATTAGTCTTGAAATCCTGTGCAATTTAATGAACCAACTGGAATGGGAGCTTGCGGATGAGAAGTTGTGTGCTCTTCGTGAAATACTTAGAATATTTGATGAGAAATACTTGAAACTTGGATGTGTTTTTATTAATTAAATTATATTTGGCCTCAACCACTTTATCATGTATATGTATAGAAAAGTTTTAACCCATCTAAACATTTATGATATTATCTTATCAATGATATGAAAGAGATAATATTAAATTTGATTCATCAAGTGAAAACTCAAAAAAGAAATCCTTTATCTAGTGAAGATTTTTTTTTTTAATTCAAATATAATACATCCATTTCAGTTAGAGATAAATAAGAATAAATATCTTTAAAATCAAAATAAATAATATCAAATTTAATAACCAACAAATAATTAATTTTTTTGAATTTAATTAAAAAACTCAAAATTCTAAAAATTTGCCACTTGGTCAAAATTGCAATCAAATTTGAGTAATTATGGATTTCACACCATTGTGGTATATATAATAGTATAGATAGGTATAATACAATATAACACCTAAAAGTAGACAAGTAGGAATTCTAGAGTACCAAAATGGGAGGACTATATGTGTCGTAATATAGCTAGCAAAATTAAGTTAATCATAATTAAAGGAGTTTAAATTCTCTATATTAATTTATATTTTATTTCAATTTCATTTCATAAATATATGATATATATATATATATATTAAATATTTTTTATAAAAATAATTAATCAAAATTATATATACTTGATGTATATATATTAAGCTAGAATAAAATATGATATAGAAAATGGAATAAAAGATTAAAAGTACAAGTAAAGCCGGTCAAGTTATTATATGGAAACTAGGGTTTATTGTCAATTCCCGGCTGGTGCACTCTTTTGTATCCTTCGGATCCTTCTCGAACCGAGCCCGGTGAGCGATCTTGTTGTCATCCTACGCACGTTTTCGAGCCCGACTGGTCGGTGCACTTGTTTTCGTGTTGTTTTTTTCTCAACTATCCGTCAGACTACATTGCAGATTTGCAACCCCAGTTATGCACTTATGCTGCTGAACTACATGGAAAATTTTCAGTTCTTTTCATTTCTGGTGATTAAAAAACTGGTTTATATACTTATAAAAGAAAAAAAAAAGTAGCAACGGGTTTATATATGATCCCTAATTAATTGGCCGTATTCTCAATCTTAGTTTTACCCCCGTGAGAGTTCCTTAGTTAATATTATCATTATAAAATATGTTAGGAGGTACGATAATTACAAATGATCTGGAGAAGGCTAAGCTAAATTGGAAACTTTTTCCGCCAAACATTAATTAATTGAATTTTCAAAGCGCCTTATTCTTTTTGCTCTTATATAGAGTTTTGTTACAAAATTGAGTTCATCTATTATTTGGAATAGGGAAGCGTTTGAAAAGTTTCAGAAAGGTGGCCTGGGATAATTAAACCCTTTACCTCTTTAGTAGTTTGTTTTATAATAATTAAAGGCATTTAAAAAATGTCCTGTTATCTCTGATTTATTTTTTCTGCATTTAAAGGATGACAAATTATCTTGTTAGTCGGGAGAATGTTCTGAATAAAAAATCATCAAGAGAAAGTTGGGACAGTTAATCTTGCTCTCCTCTTGAAAAGTTATCCTTTAAAGGAGATTTTCTTGAGAGAAAAATTGAATAGAATTTATTAATCGTAGAAATATTAAATCGGTTAGATTGGTGGAGACTCTTGATACTTTCTTAGTTGAAAGAGAAGATTTATGTTATGATTGGATGTTTTAGGTTGTTTTGAAAGAATATTTTAGAAGAATATATTTTGAGAGGAGGGTGGACGAATGTGTAGAGAATTGAATTATATTTGATTTAATTTTGAAGAAAGGATAAATATCTTTTTATAAAAGTTATTATCTGATTAGTAATATGAGGTCAAATTTTTTTATATTATATTATTATATGCTATGTTTATATTATGTAGTAAATTTTGGAAGGTGAAATTGCCAAAGGAGTCTAATTATTGTTATTTGCTTCGCTTGTTACATATGACCACTCTATCCTTCCTAATGCTCTGTTTTAGGAAGTGTTGTGTTTCAAGCAATAACAAGGACACTACGCATGTAAGAAGAAATATTGCATTGACGATACAGAACAAATTTTAACTGATACATAAATTATTTTCCTGATCCTAACTGAGTAACTTCTCTTCCTTGGAATGATTTAATAGAAATTTATTGTTGGAAATAAGCTTTAAAATTTTCTTAATTATTCACTTATTTTTGGTATTTTATTTTATTTTATGTGTCTTCTTAATTTATTTGTATTTAAAATTTATGGCCCATTTATTATATCAATCTTATTGTGACTTTATGATATTTGACTATTTTATAATATATATTTACACGGTCTATTTATTATTGTGTTTATTATGATTTTATTAGTTTTTGTGAGGCCACTAAATTATTCATGACATTTGACCATTTTATATTATATATTTACGTGGTTTATTTATTATTGTGTTTGTTATGATTTTATTAGTTTTTATTAGGCCACTAAATTATTCATAATGGTCAAATATTTTTAATCTATTTAAAGCGCCACTACCTTTTCATTTGACACATTGAGTTGGTGACTTTTTTTGGACATTTTCACTTTATTCTCCATAAAACTTTTGTAATTTTTGGCAACCTCCTCATGTTCGTGTAGTCAAGATGAGATACCACCGAGAGTCAATAGAATTTTATCTTGAAATCATGATTAATCATTAGTACTCACACATAGTGAGACAATCATGAATTTAGGATAGCGATAAGTATTGTCACTCTCTATTGACCTAGCTTCGATTTCTTCGATATTTTTATGTAGCTTGATTTATTATTTTTATGCATTATAATTTTACATATTTATATTTGTGTTGATGATAAAATTCTATTTTAATATTTTAATACAAATAACAGAATATCCACAACATTTATTCCTAAACTAGCAAAAGATGCAATTTCAGCTCAGCATGGAACATTTGTTAAAATAGAAAGAGGCCTTGTTTGGTAAGATCAATATTCCACCTATTACAGCTTATAATTTTTGTATGAAACCATAGTAAGAAAATTATGAATTCTTTTCCTTGCAGCCTAATACTCAAAGATTAAATAGTTGATGTTTCTCTCAATCGAGCATTGTTATGCTCAACGTTCATGAAAGTGCTATAGTCAACCTAAGTTTTGTTAGTTTATGGGACGTTATCGTAACATCGTAACTTTTCAATTCTTAAATTAAAATAATTATAAAATTTAAAACATTAATATCCATTAAATAAATTATACATTAAAGAAATTGAAACTTAATTGAACTTGAATTAAATCAATTGAGTTTGTAGGGCAAAAGAGTTTCTATGTTGGAGCTTTGCATATGCTACGTCTTTTGCTGTCGTTCTTGTTGCATTTATTTTCTATTTACTTTTTTTGCACTTTTGATTGTAATAGCCCCTTATTTTGGAATTGTAATGAAAAGATTTTTTTCCCCCACTTAACTCTCGCACTTTTGTATTAGTTCTCTTCAACATATTCATTTTCTCCACCCTCCTGATGTTTGTCGAGGAACTATTGTATTGTTTAGTCAACAAATGTATGATAGCTTTGTGAATGTTCATGTTTTAGCTTTGCATTTGAGTCTCGACCTAATGGTGGTCAATTGAGCTTTAGCTTGAAGGTGGCTATTAGGTTGCAATTGATCTATGGGTGATAAATTCTTATGAGTTTAGCTTGAAGTCGGTCATTGAAGAGATATCAATTTGAAGGCGATCGATCCGTATAGGTTTAGCTTAAAGGGAGTCGATGGAGGGGTGTCGGTTTGAAGGGGATCGATCATTTTTCATTGACCCGAGGGCAGCCATTTTCTATCTTTTAAGTGGCAGCTTGAAGGCAATCTTGTGTTGAAGAGTGAATATGAGATTCATAGTTCATAATTTTATCACCAACATATATTTTCATTGCCTTGAACCAATGGTGTTACACATAGAATTTTTGTAAATTGATTGCATTCCATGATCTCCGTAATTCATGTCCATCCAAGTCTCTAAGTTCGTATGAGTTTGTTCTTTGCGACCTTAATTACTTTATATGGTCCTTTCCAATTTGGATCTAGCTTGCCATATTAGGTTGCCCAATTAATAATTTTGATATCGAATTATTTTGTGGTGTGCATTGGCAACCATTACTTTGTAATGTTTGATTTTGCCATGTGCTTGTTGCCTCTTTTCCTCAAGGTTGTTGAGATCGAACATTCTTGGAGCACTGTTGTTATTTGGATGATAAGTTAACACACTAGTTGTTTTGTGGAGTATTTCGGCTAGCCTCTGCACATTTTGTAAAGTACTCGACTGTGACTATAATGAATTTTCTTTGTCCCCATGCTATTGATAATGGCCCTACAATATTAATGCCCTATTTATTGAATAATCAATATACAAAGATAGCAATCATGTCTGTTGCTGACTAGTAAAGTATGTTTGAATGGAACTAACATGCCTCATATTTTTTGACAAATGATATTGTGTTAATGGTTAGTATAGACCAAAACTATCCTTGGCACAAGATTTTGTGGATGAGTGAATGACCTATGAATGACTGTCGTAGCTACCAACGTGTATTTATTCTAGAATCACGTAGCTTGGGAGGGAGTAAGGCATCATAATAGTAGCTCGTCATAGGATTTCTTGAATAGGATTCCCTCTTCAGATAGTGAGTAGCGTGATACCTGTAAATGTAGTCAGCGAGCTGCTATTTTGTCTTCTAGCAATACTCTATTTTTAGATAGTCAATAAGTTTATCTTACCAACTAAGTTAGGCCAGCGCTAGTGGTAAAGCTCATATTATGTTTAATGTTGGGAGTCCCTCAAAGATTTCAAGTTTACAAGCTACTAGAAATGTTATCATTTGATCTCTTGTACCCTTAATGTGGCGAATTTAGATAGTGCATTGGTGGTTTCATTTTTGAAGTGGGGTACGTAGCTGAGGCTAAAATTCTCAAATTTGACCTCTAATTCCCGAACTTTGGGGAGATATTTAACCATATTGATTTCATTAGCCTTATAGAATCCATCAAACTATCTGACCATTAGTTGAGAGTCTGTTATTGCAGCCAAAGAATCAACTCCACTAGTGATAGCAATCTTTATCCTTACTATAAGTGCTTCATACTTAACTTCATTATTTATTACTAGAAAATTAAGCTTCAATGCCAAGTCCAACTCAATGACATCGGGCAAGCGAAATGAAGTCCGAGCTCCACTACCCATGCTGGTGGAAGAGTTGTTTATTGCTAAAGTCCACGGGGTCGAGCAGTTATTCTCATCAGGGAGTTTGACCCATTCTACTAGGAAGTTTGCGAGAGCTTAAGCTTTGATTGTTGTTTTGGGTTGAAAATTTATGTCAAATTTGCCAAGCTTGACGAAGTATTTGATAAACCTCTTGGAGATATCTAGTTTAGCGAGGACTAACTTTAGTGGCTAATTTGTTAGGACTGCAATGGCATGTGCCTAAAAATACAGGTGTAATTTCCGTACCACAGTGATTATTATAAGTGGGAATTCTTAATCTTTAAGTAATTACATTCAACAAACTGCAATATCTTGATAATATGAATTATTTGAAAAATAAGCACATTTGTCCTATAGCGGAACTTTTACAAGATCAACTTGGATCGTCTTTGGTTCATTTAGAAAATGTGGTTTGAGGAACTATATGTGGAGAAATTCCACATAAATTGATACCCCCAATTGGGGCTCTCCCTTCACCACCCCATCGGGATGGTCTACAAGATTCATAACTACTTCTCTTACTATAGGATGTTTACCTAGCCAATGTCTGGATCTAGCTCTACCTAAACTTTTGTAGTTTGCCCTAACATTCCCCACTTGTTCAATTGCTACTGATTAGTTTTTGGATATCAAATGAACCTCCCCAAAAGGTAATTTTAATGTGGCTAATTTCTCCTCTTTTATAATCAGTTTTGCTACAACACCCCCTACTCTAAATATAGTATGCAAGGCAGTGTACATTGCTCTCTATTAAAACTAACATAGAACTGATGGCATGTGATGATAATGCTAAGTATAAAAATAAAGTTTCACCAAAATTTGGTTTAGTGGGCAAAGGTGGAGCAGAAAAATAGCTCTTTAGGTCAGACAAGGCTTCATTGCATTCTACTATCCAAAATTCTTTATGTTACACAATATTTTGAAAAACAGTAGGCTTCAACTTTCTGAGGGTGGATGAAGTGGATTAGGACAACTATTCTTCCCACCAAGCTTTGTACATCCCTGACAGTTTTTTGGTGGGGTTGTTTCTTGCAAGGTTTGAATTTTCTGAGGGTTTGCCTCAACGCCCTTTTCACTAACCATATATCCCAAAACTTTTATTCCTTGAGCAACGAACATGTATTTTGAGGGATTGAGTTTTGTACCAAATTTTCTCAAAATAGCAAAGGTGTTTCGCAAATTGACTAGGTGCTCGAATTCAACTGTGCTCTTTATGATTATGTCATTAACATATACCTCTATGGAGTCATCGCTCTTTCATTGAATATGTGATTCATTGATTCTTGGTATGTTGCTCCTGCATTCTAAAGACCGAATGGCATTACTAGGAAATGGTAGACACCATTATGCACAACAAATGAGGTTTTGCCTTTGTCTTTAAGTGCCATAGAGATTTGATTGTACCCTGAAATGCATCCATCATGCTTAGTAGGGCACAACCAACTGTTGAATCTATTAGCAGGTCAATTCTTAATACAGGGTATGGGTCCTTCAGACAAGCCTTGTTGAGATTGGTGAAATCATTGCACATTCACCATTTGTTCCATAGCTTGGGAACCAAGATTACATTGCAAAGCCAGTCAATAAACCATATCTCGACTATATACCCTGCTTCCAATAATTTTCTGACCTTTTCTTCTATTATCTTACTTCTCTTGTTGCAAAAGATCCTTTTCTTTTGCTTTATGGGCTTAAATAATAGGTCCACATTAATGCGGTGGACTATAACATTAGGGTTAATCCCCTAGAAGTTGGAGGTGGTTCAAGCAAAAACGTCCACAAGCCACTTGACTTATCCAGGTGAGAGGGTTTGGCCTTTCCATCTACTAATCAATCAGGTTGTTTTCCATTAGGTTACATACTTTATTCCCATATATAGCACCAAAATAATGTGGAAAAAGTTTAGGGAAAGAAGATTACTAGGACTTAGGATGAAGGTAAAGCTATTGAAGAGGTCGAAACTCAATCTTTAGGTAGATATGGAGGTCAAACCTATAGTTAAAAAAGCCCTATCAGGCTTGCGTGGCCCTCAGCTAACACCCTTCAATACTTTGTTTTAGTTTTGGTTTGTCCAAAGTGGCTACTCAAGATATGGAAAGGTAATAATATGTCTTATTTTGATAAGAGAATGATAAGGTTGGAGACCCTTTCCACAACCTGATTTAAAAAAAGAAAAAAGAAAAAAGAAAAAAGAAAAAGAAAAAGAAAAAAATATTGAGTTATAGAATATAAACTTTTGAGATATTCCATATTTTGAAATGAAATCTTTTTGCTATCTGATGATTCCATGTCCCGTCATTTTGACTTGCATTTGTAGTTTTTGTATTTGAATTAAAACAATTTGAGTATATATGCGTACATATGTTGTTTGAACATAACTCAGTTCAACTTCAACGATGCATTGCATATTTGAACTTGTCATATTTTGTAATGTTCCTTCTGCTCTTTTTCCAAATCGGAAACAGAGTAAAGACCACAAACCATCAAGCAAATTCGCTGTTACGTATAAGCAATGATGGATACTACGAATTCAATTTTGTATTATAAATAAAAATTATTCCATTTTAAAAATGCCATGACTTGTGATTAGCGAGAAATAAGTTTGAACAATTGATGTAAACGATATGGTTTCAGATGTTAGCGCTAATTAAATTTTGATGACGAGGTGCTAAAGGATTTAAGTGGTTGATCCCGATGTTTTATATATATAGTTTCGGAGTTCATTGAATTTGGCCGGCAGCCGGGCCGAGACACGCACGATGGCAAATGTTGGTGTAGCTATTTTGAAAAGATTAGAAATACTACTTGCCTTGGCGATTGAATTGCAGAAGTATTCAACAAGGGCTGCTGTTGACATTAGAATAACATTCTTAAATTTTGAAGTAAATTTAACCCGAACATTCCCATCCTATTTATACAACGTTGGGTTTAAACAAATTCCCATCTAAGTGCCCATATTGAAGCTCGTAGACACATATTACAAGATTTATACAATACATAAGAAATAGCACTTTTTTATTGAAAGAGGAAAACATTTGCTGTGAATTATTAGCTAAAAAAGATGCAAAGCAAGAACCATTTTTCATTCAAATGCAATAACCATCTTGCGGCCCAAGGTTCTCAGAACTGGACCGGATCAGCTGGTCCGACCAATCGAACTAGTGACCAAAGCCCAATTCGATCTAGTTCAACCATAAAAATTGGTGACTCGTTGAATCAGTCAAAATCAGTCGAACCGGTACCAGTTTGACCAGTTTTTGACTTTTTTTTTTAATTTAAAAATTATTTTTTAAAAAAAATGAAAAATGTGAAAAAAAAAAACTGAGTTAAAAGATGATGATTCAAGATTTTGGACATGTAATTTTTTGAAGTATAAATTTATTTTCTTGAAATTTAATAAAATGGAAGTTATATATGAATGCTTATGTTTAATTTCTTGTTTTATTTTGTTTAATTTCTCTTAAATTATGTTAAATATTTAACATAGGATAATTTATTTTTACTCAAAGTTAAATCTTGCAATGAATTATTACTTAAATTAATATAAAACATTATTTTTTATTTATTTATAGTTAACTAATTGTGAAATAATATTTTTTGTCTTTTAAAAAACGTATTTAAAAATAAGTAAGTTAAAATTTTTTCAAATAATATTCTTTTTACATCATTGAAAGTCCTTTTTTTGTTAATATTAAAATATTATATATATTTATAAAATTAAATATAATTATTGCACCATATTGATCAAACTAGTAGCTAAACCGGTCGAACCAATAATCAATAACGTCCCCAGTACTTTATCCGGTCCGATTTTGAAAACATTGTTGCGGCCTAAACGTTTGCCTCGTGCAGATATGAAATTAGTTGAATGGCTTTTAGAACGGCCAAATTAGCACAACTTTTTCCCCTTCCCACTGAATCAAGAAAATTTCGAAAAAGGAAAAATTAGTTAAATGCGTGCAACCATTAATGTATTCGTAGCAAACAACAACACGTACTAAAATACAACTCTCAATTTAACTTACTCAATTTCTCAGGCTAAAAGAAAGTATGTGCAGATAAAACTGCACGTTTCAATAAGAAAAATATGACATCAACAGAAAATACACCAAATGACAAGAAGATTTTGTGATGAAAAATTAGAAGGGGTGGTTATACAGAAACTTCCAGAGTGTATTGTTTGAAGTCTTGATGAGCCAGTGAGATCAAATCTTCATCTTCCCACTGATCACGGTATGTCTCAGGCATGCTCCTCTTCCTCCTGCCAGTCACAAAATACATTTGCTTTCTCCATTCTTCCGTCGGCTGGGAGCCAGTCTTGGCAGCCAACCAATCATCATACTCAAACTGCACATAGGAATCAACGTGTCAACCAGGGCCACATTTTAGAGATACCAGAAAATGCAAACATTTTTTCACACGAGACAAGATTTCATGGAATTGAACGAAGAAATAGTTGTTTATGTGGCCAAATAGGAATACCAATTAGAATACCATATAGGCCGACATGCAAAATTCACAGGTCAAGCAGCAATGCCATATTGGAAATGAGAATTCATCACACAAGAAGATAAGAGAGAGATCCTCCAAGTACATTTCTGCCGCATATGAGGAAGGGATGAAGAGGGATTAATAGATACATGGGGATTATTTTTTTTTTTTTTTCTAAATTACAAGACAGGCTCTAAAATAAACTGGTGGTTGCATAAATTTCTGTCCTAATTTTTGAACCACAAACAGCTACATCCTTCCTGTATCTGCTTAAAATGCTAATATGTTTGAAGAATAATTCTTGAAATTTATTTTTTCAATAACGTGCAAAAACATGATAACTCCTGTGGCATTTGCTAACAATTGAATACTTAGGTTAACCTTTTAAAGCCAGACAAAAGTTTTTTAAAGCCATGGTGTAAAACTTTATGCTTTTTGCAGAGTAGTATGTCATGGGAACTTTCTTACTAGACAATAATAAGTCCTCTAAAAATTAATTAAACAAACAAGGAATTTTGCACTAGAGCACGTCCTATTTGACCAGCGAAATTCAAACAATTTATCTCAGAATAGAGGGAGGGAATAAAATTAAAAAATCTTCAGAATATCAAATGCTAACAACGTAATATCAGAAAACACTTCAGGAAAAAGGCAGCTCAATACAAGAAGCCAGCTGAAACCAGATAGGAAAAATAAAAATAGCTTTTGAATAACTTTAAACCCAGACATGAAGCAAAAACTTTTGTATGGTTCAATTGTAGGGGAGGATTTACCTGATATTCCCCCATTCTATGAGTATATCGCTTAGGAATACCAGACGCTTCCAGTGATAAGTAAAAAGCTTCAGTGTCGACCATCATTTCCTCTGTGGATTCAAGAGAAAGTCGACGAGATAAAACTCCAGCTATCCACTTGCACTGGAATTCAAACAAAGGAAAAGGTACAACCTGGAAGCAATTAAGCAGAAGGTTATCTTAATGTTAAATTATAAATTGCCAAAACTGCTTCATCAGAAAAAACAATGCATGATGTGAAAATTCATCAAACCTTCCATGGCAAGCCAACAAATGATAGCCATGGGGCCAAGGTCGGAGGAAAAATGTGCTTATAAAGTGGACCCACTCGATTGTCCTCCACAGTCACAATGCCATTTGTTTCAAGAAAAGGAAAATGATACCTGTATCTGCAGTGCGAAGAAAACACAGTTCAAACAGGTCTTTTCTCCATTTTAGTTTGATTTAGGAATATCCTAAAGAATGTAGAACTTCATCTTTGTTTTGGACCAACTGTAGTATCTTAGATAAGGAGTTTCAGTGGTCCTGATAAGACCAGTGGCTAGAATCAATGGCCTGAATCTTGAGTTGGTTTGTGGCCAATCCATTTTTGTTGTCAGGCCACCGCTCTGTGAAGGATGATAAGAGTCCTAATCCATGAAACAAGAGTCAGTCCAAAGCATAGATAACAAATTATTTTTTATTACCCACCCAGTGCAGTGAAGGATAACATCAGCATAGATTTCATTTCCATCTTTAAAAGCCACTCTACCATCTTTATGAACACTATTGATCTGCAGATATGGCTATGTAAGCATTATATTGAATGGTACCTGCTTATACTAGCTTAGAACACTTAATTAACTTTACCACAGAATGGAGCCAAATATTGCTACTGCCTGGCAATTTACTGAGAAATTCAATTTTGACTGATCTAGACGCAACGTGGACTTCTTTGGCAACTCTAGCAATATCTCGAGAGATATCTTCGGCACTTGCAGAACTCCCAATTAGCACCACAACCTGCAAAATCGCCCAAAACTGAGAACAGCAGAAGCAACATTTCACAATAATATTTATCAGCCAACCATTGCAAATGAATGCTCTCATCCAATTGCAGAACTATTTGCCACTTCTAAACTATTTACACCCCTCATTTCAGTTGAATTCTTTCTCATCTGGGATGTACTATAATTTTGGTTATCTTAATGGCAGTAAGACATAATTGCCATTTCATATTTTATTTTTACAAGTGAACACAAACAACAGCTTGTAATCTAGAGAAAATCGCAAAACAAGTTTCATTTCTTAGGTAGAGTTGCCACTTTCATATATTAAAGAGTTCATATTTTATTTTACAAGTGAACACAAAGAACAACTTGTGATCTAGAGATAATCACAAAACAACTTTCATTTCTTAGGTAGAGTCCCCACTTTCATATATTAAAGAGTTCACCAAAGTTACATAGACAGTGGATTACCAGAGAGAGAGAGAGAGAGAGAGAGAGAGAGAGAGAGAGAGTGCATTGTCAATTAGCAGTTTGTTATTTAAGCAATTCATTAAGCAACTCAATAAACTTCTAAAATGGATCACATTGTTGATGCCTATATGCTTTGACTTCAGATTAACAGAAGTCCAGAATTTATTCCCAGTGCAAAAATTTATGGCTCAATTACATCATCTTTTTTAATTGCAATAATGGGGTTTGGACCAGGAGAATCATAAATGAGTTCAATGACTTCTAATCCCAAATATGAAATGAACTCAATTTATTGTTGTAGGGAGAATGGAGGATGGCTAAATCTAGAAGTCTAGACGAAATTTTTTACAGGTGCATGATAACCTACACACACTCAATAGAAAAAAATTATGAAACCATTTTGAATTAATTTCTCTAATTTAAAATATTAGATTATAGATAGATGACAGAACTAAACAATATTATCAGAATTTAGAAAGTGCACTAGTACAAGATAACTCCAAACCTTCACTATTACAATTAAAAAAGATGACTTACTAGAGCCACAGCTTTTTGCATTAGGAGTGATTGATATTCAATTAATAGGAAATCCAACATAAGGTGCCGAATTGAACTAAAATTGAAAATTTGGTATTGCCAGAACCAAACTAAAAGATTTAGTTTGATATTTCACTTTCTCGTTTTCTACAGATGATATTCAATTCAATATCAATTTCTTGTTTCAGTTAACCAAACGTCCAAACCACATCAGACGCTGAATAATTTTTTTTATATTTTTATTTAATTTTTATACATGATTTAATATTCTCAATTTACTGTTTTGATGCTATCTTTTATTTTATTAGAGCAAGTATGATGTATTGTTTAGCTTCTATACTACTTAGTATTTTTTCACTTTTCTTTTTTAGAAAAAATCAGTTAATCAAATTACTGAAACGAAAAAATTCTGTTGAAAATAAAACCAAACTGATTAAGTTGATACAACATTTTGGTGTACCAAATTTTCAGTTTTATTGCAATTTGGTAAGAATCACTTGAACTGTAAATTGCTACTTAGGCATATTTATTATTATTATACTTTAAAACAGACGCATCAACCATCCTGTACAAAATTGAATCGAAGTTGCAGTTTTTTTGGAAAGTTATAATTTTGATGTGAGTGATTAAGTATGGTATTGGTTTTATAACATACCATTCCAAAAACATAGCTTACCATTTAATTTAAAGAATAATTAATCGAACTACTCACATTATATGTTAGGGCCATATTTATTTACTTGCTTCCTATGTTCAAGTTCTATTCCCTTAACAACCAAAAGCCCAAAATCCTTAATTCAGTCACAAATAGAACTCATTAAACTAATACTCAATCGCCTTGTCCTCAAGGTTCTTGACATCTAAATTAACATTGAATATTTTCCTCCCAAAACCATTCTCATCTTGGATCTCTATTTGATGATATCTTCAGACAAAAAATAAAGATAGAAATAGAAAAAATATTTCATGCTTCCCTAAAGCACACTCTACATCAAAGTATTAGCATCACTCTAGCAACAATTCTTGACAAATGTCATAATCCACTAGATAATTGCACTATCTAGTAGTGTTCCTTTATCATTTCTTTTATCTTTTTTTTTTTCTTAAATAATTTCTAAAGATTACTTTCAATCTTTTACTTGAATTTATCTAGTTCCTAAAGAAATTTGTTTGTACACTTTCGTCTCACAACAATATACATTTCATTAATTTATTTAACAACTCAAGAATGCAGCCACAATACTACTCTATGTGTAAAATGAAGTCAAATATTTTCATGGATATACAGAGGGAATGAATCTGAAGTTGATGTTGATAAAAGTTATTAGCTTTTCGGTGCATAATAAAATTTGATGTAAGTTTATTTATGAATTGTAAGCCAAAATTAATAATTGTCATGATTTTCTTGATGCTATTAAACTTGATGCTGTGGAATGAAGTGTTAATCCAACTATTTAATTACTAACTCTGATATAATTTCAACAATGTTATGGCATTGAAAACGAACCATTATAAGACAAAAGTTAATTGGTTTAGAACATTATAAATATGATAACACAATTGAAGAATCATACTGGACCAAAACAACATGATATTGAAATGTGACAGAACCTGTATCAGAACATTTAGTTTTGGTCTAAAAACGTGCTAATACCAAAATTATCAAAAATTTCCTGAAAAATCAGCAGAACTTGAATCATGTGTACCCAGTGCTAGTAGACAATCCAAGGGGTATATATAGCTTTTCTCTTTTTATTTTTACAGCAAGTTAGCCACGTATATATCACTTTCCTACTTTTCTGAATGATTATAATGTACTATAAATCTTCAAGGTGCCTTATATTTAGGCTAGTAATATTAGCGGAATTGGGGTTGCACTTTAAGGGAACTGACTTGGGAGGGTGATGACAGACAGATAGAGGGATCATGACACAAACAACAGAGAGATTTGCTGCCTTTCTTCTAGCAAAGTACTCCTTGCTATAACAACTATTTTTACTTTTTAATTGATCATAAAGAAAATTTTTTGTCGTTTTCATGTGCTAAATTAAATTAATGAAACAACAGAAACGGGACTACTAAGGTGTCATTTACTTTTTCTAATCTTATGCAGTTCTTTTCATCTCGTATATTTTTCAAATTTGTATTTGCAGGTTTACTTTTGAAAATTTTGTCACATCAATTTAAGGCAAAAATTAGGAGGCAACATGCCGAAAGTAATCCAACACATTTTCCATAGTCCAGTACCACTCAAAAATTGCTCGTAATGCAAGCACTGTGGAAGGAAAATAATGCACCTAAGACATACTTGATCACAAAAGGGATCAGGAACGCGATAATTGTGACTATGAATCTGCTTCCCAGGCCACTCATCAATACCTGAATGTTGTTGGAGAATAATTTAGTCTGATCGGCAAATGAAAGAGTGTATTTAGATATATAATTTCCCACTTGACATCAAAAGAGAGAATTTTAGAAACAAGAAAATAATTGGAAGTCAATAATCCTAAATTTCAAATGCTTGTTTCTGCCGAAAAAGTGAAATGCAGTGTATTATAGACTATACATATAAACAAGATTTTCAGGAGTGACAAAGGCATTTCAGCTGCAGGAAAAAGAAAAGAACACATGTCATAGTTAAAACTCGGATACCATAGTTCTTATACCACCATATAGATTCGTTTGTACCACCCAGATATATAAAGCTCAAATCTTTGTCACCATTTTCAATTTGAACAAGAAAAAGAAACAATGATAATTAATCAAAATTCCAGCCTTTACTAAGAAATTACCGGGTATTTCTGCAATCCGAGGCTCCGTATAATGCCCGTTACAGAGCACAACAGCATCATACACCTCATCATCCCCATCGCACTCTCCCCCATTCCTCTCTCTTGATCTCACCATCCATTTCCGATCATCCATCAAACCCACATGCCACACCTCGCGCCCAAACCTAACCAACTCTTTGAGCTGAAACTCTTTAGCAAAATCTCTCAAATACTCCAACGCCTCCTCATGACCAGGAAACCTCCTTGAATCCCTCCCTGCTTTCCGGCTCGTCACAAATGGGTAGACCCGGAAGCCCATGACCTCCCGGGGCAGGTTGGTGCGGAGAGACGCGTAAAGGCTGGAATGGACTATTTTCCGGGTCTGATCGAGTCCAATGGGGTCCGCCTCTGTTTCAGGCGTGTACACCCAGGTGCCCCCTATCTGGGTTTCCCGCTCGTAAACAACGACTTTGTGTCCTTCTCGCTTGAGTTCCAGGGCGGCGCATAAGCCGGCGGCACCGGCGCCGATGACGGCAACGGATCTGGAGACAAGTGAATGCGTTGCGGGGAGGGGAAAGCGGACAATTGGATCCGAGTTGGGAATTGTCATTTGCTGCATTTTTTATTTGTATTTATGTTCTCTTGGACTCGTAAGAATATTCAATATTTTCTCTTTGCGCCTTTTGGCATTTTTAACATGTTTTGGTTGGTGGCGGTCGATTGCTCGTCGCCAGACATATTGTGGACAGTATGGTCGGTAGTCGGTAGTCGGTAGTCGGCAGTCGGCAAAACATAAAAAGGCTTCTCATAAGAATTAATTAAATAAAAGTAAGAAAAGTATAAAAGCATTTCGGGGGAAAAGAAAATAATAATAAGCAGCATACGCTTGCGCAAAGCGATGTCAAATTTTTAATAAAATAATTAAAATTAAAAGTTAAAACTATTAGCATGTGAAAATATTGGCTACCACGCACCTGTGCATCATGAGGTCAAAATTTTAATATTCGCATAAAATAATTAAAAATTATAATTATAATTACAATTAGAATGATTAATTTATAATTATTAAAAATTTGAAAAAAAAATAAATTGAAAGAATTTAATTTTAATTTCTTAATTAAGAAGTAATCAAAAATTTCAAAATGCAAAAGTTAATCGTTGAATTTTTTAAAATGAGAAGTTGGTTAACGAGCTTTCTGATCAAAATATATTTTTAATAGGTTATATAAACATTAGAAAAGCTTAAAAGAACTTCTAGAAATTTTTTCAAAATTATAAAATTGTATTGAGAGATAACAATAAGGTTGTAATCTTTTGAAGTGGAATTATCTTTCTTTTATTCGAAAACTTTATTTGAAACTTTTAATTTTTAAACATGAAATTATTTTTTATTTATGAAATATAATTGGACATAAAAGTTAATATTTATGATGGAATAACCGGCTTTACCTATAATTAAAAAGTTTCATTATGAAAAGAAGTTAAAAATTATGATAATTTAAAATTGAGTTAATGAAATTATGAAAACTCAAAATTAAGTTAAAATTACTTCAGCCATCATTGAATACCTTCTTTTTATATTACATTTGCATAAAACTTGTACTATGCATGATTGGTGCTGTTCGAAAATGAAATTAGAATTCTTTTTTAAAATCAGTAAATTTAACGAGGTTGTTGTTCCAAAATGCATTTATATAGAGTAAGAATTAAAAATTTGTTATAAATAATTTTTTCTTCCTATTTGGACTTTGGAAATTGATTTTGTAGTAACTAAATATTTCGTGGGCTTCAACCCACTTAATGGATTTAATTAATTGGATTCATTAGCCTTTTACTTAATTATTATTTATTTAATTGAATTATTTTATTTGTTTCTTTTACTCTTTCAACCTTAAGGTCTTGTTTTTTATATCATCAAATTTTTATACTTTCAATTTGAAAACTTATTTTTTTTGCCAATTGAGAATATAAGGTGTGATGCTGCTACAAGCTTGAAGGTCCAGTACTTCGATGGACTTGATTGTTATTGGACTTAAGATCTGCAACCAAGAACACACGTAAACTAGCCGAGATGCTTCCGACTAAGACACTCTGACGCTCAAATTAGTTTAGATGGAGCAGAATATATGGAGAGTATGCAGTAAATAGTGTAAATGGCATTACCTTGAGCGCGGTTGAACCTGCTGTATTTATAGTTTTATGTGGGCATGACTTTACCCAAATACCCTTATCAGGTGTGATAGTCTTTTTCCCCTGCCAGAGGGTTGAAAGTCATTTCATGTTCAGAATCTGATACAGTGCCAGGTGGCTAGATCTCCAGTTTTCCTGGATAACCGTGCCAGAAGGGGCACGTGTCTGCCAAAGTTGTTAGCAGAATTGTCAGAGTTGTTGGCAGTAGTTATACCGGCTGCCACGTGTCATTAACGTTCAACCTGCCAGATAAGTGAGTAGATGGTGATTTGGTGGTCGATTCATGTTGACCAGAGATAAGAGCTCGCACGTGTGGCTTGATCCTAAAGTCGATACGGGTCGACTGCGGATGCTGCCACGTGGAGTCGATACTGGTCGACCATGAGTGCTGTCACAAGGGATTGATTCAAGTCGACCAAACACTTGTTATTTGAGTCTCGTGGGCTTTATTATTTAGAATTGGGCATGTTGAACCTATTGGGCTATCCCATATCAAGGTGGTTGATAAATCACTATTAATTAATGCCAATTAATTTTAATCAATTAATTTGATTAATTAATAATAAGAAAAATTAAGGGAGTGTTTGATTATGTTTCCCCAAAATAATTTTGTTTTGGAGAAACATAACCAAACATACTCTCATTTTCTCTCCAAAACACTTAATTAGGTTTTTTCAAAATATCCTCTCTTATCATTTATTATCCCCAAAGCATCCCCATTTTTCAATATATACATACATATATTCTATATATTTTATTATTATTCTTACAATAAAAAAATTAGTCAATTTCATTTTCACATAAAAAATTTAATAAAAAAGTATTGATTTGACTCTTATAGTAAAAAAATGTCTCCTCTCAAAACATAAAGAAACATACCAACACTTTCTAAAATAAATTTTTAACTATTCTTCCAAAACATAATAAAAAACTCATTATATTCTCCAATACAACTTTTACATTCTTCAATCCTACTTATAGTATTCATTTCCCCAAAATATATATTATAATCAAACATAGAAAATAACCAAATATTACCTAATTTTTTATTATTATGGACAACTGCTCATGGACACTTGCCCATAAATAGGCACCCATCTTTGCTTGTTTCAACAGCCAAAAATTTTTTGTAATTGATTAAGTCTTAATTTTTTTTTAATGCTCGCATAGGACAAAAAGCAAAAGGAAAGGGCTTTGCTTAATTCCAATCACCCAAATTGCCCTTTGGGAACCTAGTTAACAAAATTAAAAAGGGAAGAGGGCAAGCTTTACTTAATGAAGGCTCAAAAAAGAAAAAGGGGCCATTTGTGCAACGAGCCACCCTCCTTTATGCAAGCACCTACATGTCATTTGTAAGATGTAGGTGATTTAGACTCCTTGGATGGGTTTTGCTTTGCATTATGTGAGCGACTTAAAATATAAAATATTTTGCAAACTTTTGAAGTTTTGGGTCATTTTGGATGTCCGGTGAGGCTATGTATTTTGCATAGGACTTAAACTTTTTCATGGAGCATTTTCACATGGAATATCCTTTAGGATCATTAGCATAGCTTGAGTTTAACAAATGACTTAGAGTTTTTGCGCTCTTGGAGGAACTCGACATTTTGTCGAGGCTTGTAAAGTTGCTTTTATGGGGAGGATGAGTTCTCAAGATAGTTTTTTTACCTTTTTATTTTGGATACATATGCCGTACATATCTTTGTAGCAGGCAACTTTGCAGTTAACGCCTCCACAATAGGTAGCTTTACACCATGGTAGGGCCAAATTAGTTTGTGTTTTCGAGAATCATCCTTCCCATGGTGTTGTTGCATTTTCTAATTTTGTGAGCCCTTCGTTGGGTGTATCTTATGGATAAAAGATGTTGTTTCCATGCTTACGGCCTACAGTAGGATGCACTTAGGTTTTTGAATAGCATTAAACTTCGGAAACAACTTAAAATTTTTTGCAAAGTTCTATATTTTAGAAATCCCTTAAGATTTTTGGGAAAGCTAAATGCATTGTTAATAACTTGAAATTCCTGGGGAGCTTTCACTCTCCAAAGATCAACTTAGATTTATAGCGGAGCTTTGTGGTCCTTGATGGACTTAGAATATTTCGTGGAGCTTTATGCCCCGAAGATCCTTTAGGATAATTAGCAAAGTTTGGTGTTCAATGAATGACTTAGGATTTTCTGGACATTGTTTACCCTCTCTAATTTCTCTTAACTACTTTAGCGCTCATAGAGCAGCTATACGCTGACTTGTCTTAAGCTTCCTTTGACGAGAGAAAGAGTAAACCTAGTACGGGTAGTGGAGCTAAGTGTAGTACATGAGAGTCAGTGGGAAGCTACCATTAGGTGCCAAGTAGTGATGAAGTCAATCGAGATGAAGTAGTCTGCCTAAGCGAGCTTATTAGAAACACCCATTGGGGTAAATCTATTCGTGCTAGCCTTGCTAGGACAAGGCGTTCACTCCTAGATAACCACCTACTTAGGTGTGATTATTGGAGCTATGTGTAGACATATTAATTTTTAGCCAATTGAAAATTGACACGTATAAAATAATATGCTGTATATTAATTTAAAATTTCTATTCATTTCTTGAAATTTATTAAATTTAATTTCAAAAGATAAATAGTTAATTTTAATTAATAATTTAGTTACATTTTATACTAAAATCAAATATTGACAAGTGTAAAAATTGAATTGTTATACCTATGGATCAATCAAATTAAAGATATTTGATATTATCTCTTGATATTTAATATTTTATTATCGAAAAAATGATTGTCAAAGGAGTTTAAGTCAATCTAAAAGTCTCTCATCAAGTGCCTATATAAAGGAAATGACCAAAGCTCATTTTACACTGAACACAAAATCTAGTAAGTGAGAGGAACTTTGAAAGAGATCCATGGTGTTCAAAGCATTCTTTGCAAAACTCATCATACTCTGGCGTTTAATTCGGGATTAAGGTGTGAAGCCTTCAAATTGATGTTATTTTATTCGAATTAAATTTAAGGAGATCCATGACATTTAAGGCATTTTTTGCGAAGCCTAAATATTTTGACATTTTATTAGAGATTAAGGTGCAAAACCCTCAAATTGGTGTTATTTCTTCAAATCAAATTCAAGAAGATCCACAGCGTTCTTTGCGGAGTTTATTAAATTCATGATCATATTTGGAAGAGAAGAATCATAGGATTAGATTAGAGATTGAATCCACAATTGATAAGTTTTAATTTTACTTTATTTGTACAATATTTCTTGTCTTGAAATTTTATTTGTTACAAATAAAGAATTTGTGCTTACAAATTTTGGCACGCTTGATGAGGCGATCTCTACCTCTCATCTCTTGCCTTTATCAAGATTGAAATATCATGGCCATCAATAAAACTACAACACCAAAGGATTGATAACTTGAAAATGCCGACTAGTTGCCAACCACCAAAGTTTTAGCAATTTGATGGCAAAGGCAACCTAAAGCAACACGTGTCTCATTTCATTGAGACTTGTAACAATGCAGAGACATATAGAGATCATCTAGTCAAGTAATTTGTTTGATCATTAAAGGATGATGCTTTTGATTGGTATATTGACTTGGAGGCATGCTCCATTAATAGTTGGGGGCAACTACAACAAAAGTTTCTTAATCATTTCTAGCACTCGAAGGACAATCAATATGATTGAACTCACCAACTCTGGCTAATGAAAAAAGAACTTGTTATTGACTACATCAATCACTAGAGAAATTTGAGTTTTAACTACAAAGATCAATTGTCGGAGGCTTTAGCAATTGAGCTGTATATTCAATGAATGCATTGAAGTCTTTACTACATACTTCAAGGAATTCAACCAAAAACTTTTGAAGATTTGGCAACTCATGCACATAATATTGAAATGAGCATGAATTTTGATGAACAAGAAGATTCAAGTGATGCCAATGATGATAAAGATGTTGGGGGCAACTAATTTTCATCTTCAAATTTCATACGCTCCTTGATATGAGCCTAAACTATCAATAATATTACTAGATAAGAGCATAAACTATTTAAAGTTATCAAGTCTTCACGTCTTCAAATCCATGACTCAAGTCTCCAAGTCTTCAAATTCAAGACTCAAATATTCAAGTCTTTGAATTCAAACTCAAGTCTTCAAATACAAACTCAAGTCTCCAAAATTTATGACTCGAGCTTCAAAGACTTCAAGTCAAGACTCTGGTTTCCCAAACTTCAAGTCAAAACTCAAATCTCTAAGTCTTCAAGTAATCAAGTCAAGGATCAAATTTCTAAGTCTTCAAATTCAAAACTCAAGTCTGCAAATTTCTAAATCCACGATTCAAGTTTTCAAATTCAAGACTCAAGTCTCTAGATGTCCAACTTCAAGACTCAAATCTTCAAGTTTCCAAATCAAAGGCTCAAATCTTCAAGTCCAAAACTTAAGTCTTCAAATTCCAAATGCTCCTAGATAGGAGCATAAACTATCTAAAATTTTTAAATTAAAGTTTTTCCATGTGCTTCTTGATAATAGTTTAAACTGTTAATATAGCACTCAGATATGAGCATTAACTATCTAAATATTCAAAGTCTCCACATGTGCTCCTTGATATGAGCTTAAACTTTCTATAAGCCTTCTAGGTATGAGCATAAACTATCTAAATATTCAAATTCTCCCCCATGTACTCCATCATAAGAGTGTAAACTGTCTATTAAATCAAACACAAATAAACTCTTTGACATGAGTATAAATTGTCAACCAAATTCAAGTGGACTCCTTAACACGAGTATAAAATGTGTAATTCAAAATAAATATGTTTCTTGACACATGAGCTTAAACTGCATCTTACTCTTGGCCCGTATGAGTTTAGACTGTGTACGACACCCTCCTCAAAAGGATATTACTTTGAATTACATTATACTTGACCTTTTTGTTGGGTATCATAGCTCGAGAAATGCTTCAAGAATGTTCTTATTGTAGACGCATGTGAAAAATGGAGAGAAAAGGGAAATTATCAAATACTTTGAGCCTTGCTTCTTTCATGGATTATCAACACATCTTTCACTAAGTTTTGAAATGGGGGCATTTGTAAAAATGTTAATTTTTGGCCAATTGAAAAGTGACAAGTATAAAATAATATGCTAGATATTAATTTAAAATTTCTATTCATTTCTTGGAATTTATTAAATTTAATTTCAAAAGATAAATAGTTAATTTTAATTAATTATTTAGTATTTATTTTATACTCAAATCAAATATTGACAAGTGTCAAAGATAAAGCATTATACCTGTGGACCAATCAAATCAAAGATATTTAATATTATCTCTTGATATTTGATATTATCTTATCGAATATATAATTGTCAAAGGAATTCAAGTCAATCTAGAAGTCTCTCTTCAAGTGCTTATATAAAGGGGATGACCAAAGCTCATTCTACATACAACACAAAATTCAGCAAATAAGAGGAACTTTGAAGGAGTCCAGCAATTATCTCAAGTAAGGAGATCCATAGTATTCAAAGTATTCTTCGCGGAGCTCATCATATTCTAGCATTTGATCTAGGATTAAGGTGCAGAGCCCTCGAATTGGCATTATTTTATTCAAATCAAATTTAAGGAGATTCATGGTATTCTTTGTGGAGTTCATTCAATTCAAGATCATATTTGGAAGAAAAGAATTAGAGAATTAGATTAGATATTGAATTCACAATTGATAGATTTTAATTTTATTTTATTTGTACAATATTTTTTGTCTTGTAATTTTGTTTATTACGGACAAAGAAATTTATGCTTACACTATGTTTTAAGTGCTACTTAAGGTCCCCAATAGGGTTTTACATTTTGCAAATGCCTTATCTCTTTGTTGGAGTTTCATACTTTAGAGATAGCTTAGGATCTTTTGGTGGAGTTCTACACTCCGTGAATTACTTGAAATAGATTAAGATCTTTGCACTTCACAGTTAACATTTTATATAAAGCTTTTTGCTTCAAAAATCAATTGATGTCTTTAGTGAGCTTTTTGCTTTGCGAATAATTCAGAATTTCTTCTTAGAGCTAAGTTATTTCAAGAGCCCTTTAGGATATTTTGTGAAAGCATTTCTTTAAGGACCTTTGGGGTTTTTTGCTGAATCACATTGTTCCTCATGTTCATTGAGGGCTTTATCACGAAGATGTCACCTCGTGCACCAAAGGCATTATAAGATCTTTTTTTTTATCATTTTTTTATAATGATATGATCATCCACATAAACTAGTATAATGCAATCTTGCCATTTTGAGTTTTCATGAATAAGATTAAATCTCCTAGTACCACATTGCTATTACTCTAAGTCAAAATTTTTGTTATTTTTCAAGGCCATGCTTTTAGTGCTTGCTTCATCCCATAAAGCACTTTTTCTTAACTTGCATGCATAACTTAGATGAGTTTTGCTCTCACAATTTTGTGGCTACTCCATGTATATTGCTCTATCTAATTCCTATGCAAAAACACATTCAACCCATTTGCCAAAGTTTCCAATCCTTCCTTGCTAGTAGGCTAATAAAAGGTCATATTATAGTAATCTTTGCCACTATACTAAATGTTTCATCATGGTCTAACCCATACTTCTAAAAGAATAGTCTAACCACCAGTCATGCTTTATATCTCTTAATTGAGCTATTTGGTCTACTCTTTACTTTGTAAACCTATTTGTGTGATATGGGTTTTACGTCTTTAAGTTTAGGTACAAAATTTCAAGTTTTATTTTACTTTACGTATCTATTTCTTCTTTTATAGCCTTTTCTAGCTCCTCTTTCAAGGAGTCTTCTTCACATAATAGAAACTTTTTTATTTTATCAACTTCTGCCATTACTACATTTGCATATTTAGGATTTGACTTCTTTGTTTTGTAGATCTCTTAAGCTGAGGTTGAGTCTCCTCGAGTTGGCTTGACCATTCTTTTCCTAAAATTTGTTGGTGTACACATGTTTTCAATAGAGCTTTTTACATTTTCAGCTTGTGTGGTTTCCTCAACTTTTTGTTCTATACTTAGATCAATATCATTTTCAACTTTTCCAATATTCCATTTTCCTTTCTCCCTAGTTTCTTTTAAATGGGGAAACATGACAAAATAAGGTGTCTACTAAGATGTTAACTCATCAAACACCAAATTTTAGAAGTATAAGATTTTCCTATTGTAGGATCAAACATCTCTAGCCTTTTCTTTCATTGTCGTAACCCACAAATATGGTCCAAAGTGCTCTCTTGTTTGAACTTATTATATAGATTATTAGGAATAAAGATATAATATATATGTCCAAATATTCGAAAACAACTTATTATGGGCTTGATCTTCCATTGCTTTTCAAATGGCAACACAAATCCAAGTTTCGCTTGAGGTAACTTATTGATCACATGTCTAGCCGTATTGATGCACTCTACCAAAAATTAAGGTAGTATATTTTTTGCATGCAATATATTCTTGCATTCCTCTGCAAGGTGTTTAGTTTTTTCTTTCTGCTACTCCATTTTATATTATTAAGTATTTAAGCAAGTCATCTACCTAATTGTATCTTGCATTTCTCTAGATATTTTGTAAACTCATATGAGGTATAATTGCCTCCATTATTTGTTTGTAGGCATATTATTCTATGGGCAAGTTCTTTTTCTACCTCATCCTTAAATTTTAAATTTATTTAATGTTTTCAACTTTTCCTTCAAGTAATCTATACATATGCATACCTTGAAAAATCATTAATAAAGGTGTCAAATGCTAAAAGCCACTTATAGATGGTTGTTTTATGGCACTAAGAATATCTAATTGTACTAATTTAAGAGATTTTTTTACATTATACTTGGACTCATTATAGATAATGGTGTGATTTCTTATATTGGCATTCCATACTCACTATATCTTCTAAAATATCTATTGAAGAAGTCCCTTGAGCATGGATTTGTTCATGATTGCTTTTAACTTGTGGTAATTTACATAACCTAGCCTTGTATGTCTTAGACCAACTATTTCATTCATCATTGTTTTGTCAGCACAGGTTACTTAAGCTAACATCGTACAGATGAATTCTATTTTTCTTTCCTCTATGAGATGTGTGCTCATCAATTTGAGATTTGGGTTTAGCTTTACATTATTTGCTCAGAATCCTAAGGACTCAATTGTTTGGATATGTAAAATACAAGATTTCCAATCCTAGTAGAAAAGGAGGAAAACGAATACTCAACTTAAAGTGAGTAAATAGAATTGCATACTTGATCTCATAGATATACATAGAATTTTGTGGAATGTTGTATTCGATGAAAATTGTATGTACGGCTTGGAGGGTGATCTTTTATATCTTTGAGATTCACCCTACGATATGGGGTAAAAAAGCCAAAATAAGTTATTTTAACCCTTATCCAAAGAAAACTGATTTTTAAACCCCTTTCACGATCATGTCATGTTGAGAAACTGCAGAAGAAAAAACAACAAAATCTAATCCAATTTATTGTAATTGCTTAGTTAACATGTTGGTTAATCATACTTTGAAACATGCAAAAAAAATCATAAGCTTATCAAATTATCTATCAAGCCATGAAAAGCATTTCAACAAAAGACAAAATCGAATCCTCTATTTATTTTGCTTGCGAACTACATAATTTCCTTATACTATTTAGTTGCAATACCATTAATAAATTATTTTTCATACCTAACACGTGATACACATTTTTAAATATAATCACAACTCAACTTTCTTTATGTTTGGACATACTTGCTAATTTTTCTTTCCATCGGTTAGAACATCTAGAATCCACAATCGAATAATCATTATTATTGCTCATATTCTTACTACCACAGTGAGTACAATGCTCTCTTTCTTCATACAAGAGAGTGCATTTCTTTTAGTTGTTTCTTCATCTAATTCGTCAACAATAAAAGATGCTTGAAAGGTTCCATTCCTCTCAATTTGCTTTTGAAGGTATGATGATGTTGGAATGTTTCCTTCTGCTTGTTTGTATCAACGATCTCACGTGCATATAGTTGACCTTTCTTGCCACAAATATAGCATTAAATATTTTTGTGATGAAAAATAATTTCTTACCACAATTATCGCATTAATTAGTTGTTTCTTGCCACAAATACCTTTCTTGCCTTGTATTCGATTTATGATTCTTAAGTATTGATGTCTTTTAGTCTTTTGGAGTACTTTTTCATCAAAAAGAGCTATATCCTCATTTTTAGACAAGGTTTTAAACATTTGTTTTACTAAGTCTTTTGGTTTATGAGTCTTAAATATTTGTTTCACTAAGTTTTTTGATTTGTCAATACTTTTTCTAATTCATTTTGAATTAGTTCTTGAGTCCAGCCTCCAGCTGTCATAACAAGACTAAGAAATTTGGATTGGAACCCATGGATCGTGCTCCTATTCATTTTAATTTTTAGAGAAACACTATCGATATTAATTTAATCTCAAAAATAATTATTAAAATATTTTTCATCGTTAACATTATTTTTTATTGTATAGTGGGGGACAAGTACTTTGGTTAATGAGATGATAGCATTATGGTAATATTATTTACAAAAGTCTATCTTGTTGGGGGGACAAGAATAACAAAATTAGATGTTGCTGAATGTTAAACCAGTAGTCATCCTTATATTTCATGTCTTGTGGGTTTGGTTACTCCATATGAACAAGTTTCTCCATGCTAAATGAATTTAATGCCATCTCTTGGAAATATTGGGCATATATGTATGTATGTGTAAAATAATTGATTTTGTGGAGCAACAACTAGTGTCCCCCAACCTTCTTCTCTAATGAAAATTTGTGCACAATGCGATATTCTTAAAGTTAGTTGCACCCTCAAACTTGGTCTTTGATTTTTTTGAATGCACAAAGAATTTCAACTTTGACTTTTGTAACAAATTTTTCAAGTGGTATTTTTGCTCTTGTTACTTAAGATCTTAAACTTTATTATGCTCTGCACTTTTTTATATAGGTTGGATGCAATTTTAATTGTAATTAGAGTACAATATATTAGTTGAATGATCCATTATATGTATGTCACACTATTTAATTGTGCCACAGAAACTAAACATTAGAGGTACAAGTCAATATTTTATTATAAATATCATCGCTACAAAATGATAAAAATATGCATTTTATGATTTCAAACTATAAACAATCCATTTTTTTATGATCCCCCTATTAACTCAAGTTTTGAAATTAATTTTTGTTAAGAAGTCATTATTTTATTGACTCAAATAAGACTCTAAGTCACTCAACTTTGTGGACCATGATTAATCTTGATAAGACCTAATGGATAGCCTTAAATCATTAAATCTATTTTTCTTATTTTTTTAAAAAATATCATTTACTTAATTGAACACAAATTACTCACCAAATATATAACTTATTGTAACACCCCTAAAATTTTATTGATTTTATTTACAATATTTGATTTTGCATTATTTGAAAATTTTATGAATTTTCTAAAATTAATTATTTTAAAAAGTTTTGTGGGTTAAATTATAATTTTTATGGACTTAATTGTGTAAATTTTTGAATAGTTTGGGGTTTGAATGAAATACCCTAAGT
>JACGDI010005241.1:777826-897099 GCA_014898725.1 Jacaranda copaia | reverse complement strand
GAGGGAGGCGAAAGTGTTGCATGGTAGCTTCGACGACGGCGGGGTGGTGGGAGAGAGAAACGTTGCTGTTTTGGTCTATTCCAACATCTACGTTGCTTAAAATTTAAAACTGAAGGCAACATTAGAATCCTCTCATTGAGAGGAACATTTTTGTGGTGGCGTTGAATTTTTTGATGGTGGTGGAGAGATAGTTTGCTTGTCTCGATGTGGTAATCGTCCATGTGCTAGGATTTGTGATTTCGGACCCTCAATGGTGAAATTGGATTTATGTTCAATTGTTGTATGTTATATATATACATACATACATGCAAATGTTGTACTTTATCTAGAACGAGCCATTGAGATGATATGTGTACAAGTATGAATTGTTTACCTATGCGAGGAATATAGAGTTGGGAGATACGAACTTTTGATTCAAATTGTAGATAATACTAAGTTGAACTTTAATTTTGATATTGGGAACTATTATGGGTTAAATGGTGTTTAAAATGGAAATTTGGCTAGAGATTAATGCATATGTATTGCTTAAAATTGTAATACCTTGATTTGTTGTTGTGGAAATTATGTTATTTTGGATTAATCTAGACTGTTGTAAATAATTTAGAAATGTTGATTCTGGAGAATTTTGTGAAGAGGGATATTAATCTGTATCATCCTGATAATAGATAAGGTATTAGAACGCTTGATGCATTTCTAGAAGGCTGCTAGGATTGAATAAGAATTTTGATTCTTGGAATATTTTTTTGATTAGGTGTCGATGAGCTGAGTATTGGCAAGCAGTAGATTTTGATTTTGACTATTGCTGATTGAAACTACAAGAGATAAAGGTCTGCCAATCTGGCACTTTCTTTTTTTATCTGTGGTTGCAATAAGCCCCTATTTGGATTTTACTATTTATAAACTGCACTCTAAACTGTGAATAAAATTTATTTGTTATCTATCATCTGATTTGAATACCTTTATGAGGGTTATCTCTAATATTGATTCTATTTTCTATCTGTTCTAGCACCTAGAACCTTTATCCATTACCTGTTATTATGATATTTGACTGTCTTGTATTTGTACTATCTATACTATATCTATTGCCTTATTGGCATATCTATTATCAATTTTATGTTTATCGGCCATGCTGGCTTATCTGTGTTTCATTTACTTCTTTCTGTTGCCTTGGTGGCATTTATATTCTGTCATGTTCTATAATGTTGATATGAAACTGATGATGTGCTAAAGATTTCCCCCTAGGCATCTATATAAGCAGTTATTTCTATTATTTATATAGTAACTATATGGGCCAAGGGCCATACCAGGTGATCTGTTTGGTTATGCAGGGTGTGCTAGGAATTTTCTCTTGGGTGTCAATGGTATAATAGGGATTCCCCTCTGAGTGCCAACTGTACGTTAGGAATTTTCCCTTAGGTACGAGCAATATGCTAGGGATTTCTCCCTAGGTATCAACTGCGCGCTATATAGTTCCATATAGGCATCCATCATATACCAAGCTATTACACTTAGGTGAAATATTTGTCTATTTAGTATAAGGTAAATCTGCGATGCATGTCTTAAGCCTTTTCTTAGAATGCATATACTTTGGGTTTGAATTGCCTAATTGATTTCTATCTACTTATATTTGTTCTTAGAGTAATAAGGCAGGAGAATTTCTTGCTTGCTTTTCTGTACTACCTATTTTCTAGATTTGTTATATTCAACAAGTTTAAATTATATTTTATTGAGCTGAGTTTCTTCTCGATAAACCCTACTATTACTTTTACTTATCCCTCACCAAGTCTTTAGACTTACCCTTTCTATATTTTATAATCTCTCAGACAGAGATGGGCTCCAATGGATGCCAGGTTTGGAATGAAGTGCGTGTATGTTTTGTAATAGAAGTAATGCCATACAAGTATGGAACTTGTGAATATGTCATTTACCTTAGAGATGTTGTGATATGTAAATTTTATTTTGAAGGTCGCAATATAAGATGGCATTGATGGCATGATTTGTCAAAGGTTGTAACTTAACTAAGTTCTCTGAATCTCATATAATACATCTATTTTGCAGTTTTATTTAGTCTTGTTTGAGATGAATTAGTGTTTAACTTTGAGACGATTAAAATTTATGGGCTTTTCGTTAAATTGTAACTCTGACAATTAAGTCTAAATCAGAGTAATACCTCAACTTAGGTGCTATCCCGAGGTGGAGTGCTACACTTATTTTTTTTAAGTGTCCTATTGATAATGCAAAAATAACCAATAACATAGCCACATAATTAGGCCGGACCTCACCCTATCCATGAAAAATGGTACAATACTACAATTCTCATTTATAGACCCAATTGATCGAGATACTTTTAACAGGGTGACTCTATTGCATTGGTGAAGTGGAGCCACTTAACTAGAAAGACAGTGGACAGTTGAAAACTCAACAAGAAAGGGAGTCAAGTCCTGCAACCAGTGAATAAGCGTCAAGCTAGCCAAGAATGCTCTCAACTATAACTTTTTGATCTAATGCCTAAGTTAGTTGTGATTCGACAATAAGGAAAATGAGTAAAGAGAGGGCTATCTAAGAGTGTGAAAGCATACCTTTGAATCTATAGAGAGCGTATTTGTAGTGTTCGTCATTTGGGGTGAAAAGACAAAACTTTCTCTATTATTTAACAATGCTCCGTATCTTTTCATAGGGACACCATAGGTCTTTTGAGTTGGTTGGCATCATGTTTTTAATCAATCAAAAATAAAGAGAGCCATTACCTTCATCAATGCGAAGGTAACCACTTGACAGAGTTATTAATGCAGACATTATGGTGGTTTAGTTGCATTAAATATGGATGTGATCGATAGTAGATGTTGCAACTAATGCAACAGTGATTGGGAGATGTGCTACTCTATGGTGTATCCAACCACACATGGTCAAGAGGGTTACGGTCACACGAGAACAAGTGGTTATTATTGACACCTCATTAGAATTAATAGGCTCTACTTCTGGTTAAGACTAAATCTTTATGCTTGGGCTCATATGTTGATTGGGGTGTGATGCTTAATATTAGGCTTACTATGTTAGGCTCATCAACTTTACCTATATAATAAATTTTTCCACTCCTCAGTCTAATTAATCTTGTAGAAGATGGAAGTGAGAAGTAGCTCATTCATTTTGGATTTATCTCGACCTAACAGTTTAAATCATGACAAGGGTTCTAATGGCAGCAATTATTCAGAGATTTCAAGCAGTTACCTTAGGTAATTAAATGTGATAATTGATAATTACATAATAAATAGCTGGTGCCCAATCACTTTAACTGATTGACATACTTGAAGGTAGCCTTATAAATAGCCTACTTAACTACCCACTTACCACTTTTACTGCGTTAGTGAGAGGTCAAACTCTAAAACTTTCCTTCTAGTGTTACAATTTTGAGGTTTGCACCAAGTGTTTTCTAGCCATCTTTTGTTGGGAATTTCCATTCCTTTCCTCTTTATAAGTTCTTTTCGTCCTTTTAAGTTTACTTATGCATATTCACCTTTCAATATTTTCATCTGTAGTATGGTTAGAGTTTTTTGAGAGGTGAGAGATAAGTCAATTAAGTCTAAAGCAACTCAATCGCCTAGCGGTTTGATCGACAGGGGTAACAATTGTTCTAAAGATTCTTGTAGTAGTAGGTTGAGTAGCTCTAGTAGTTTTAGTATGGGGAGCAGCAGTGAGCAAAAAGTCAAGGTTCATGAAGAGACAAGGCCCTCTAAAGTTCTAGTCGATGAGTTGATACCCTCTGTAGCTGCCCCTCGACCTCTAATATTGATGGGAGCTTGTTAACAGCGGAACAATATTGTGAAATAATGTCAAAGATTTCTCAAAATGACTTGAAGTCAATTAAGCAAAGGTATCACGTCCCACCTGAATTTGAGTTAATCAGGTCAAGGTTGAGAGATAAGATAAATATGCCCCCAAATGGGTGTATTGTATTCAAGGATACACTAAAGGGTGGTCTTAAGTTTTCGATCGCATAACCCATAGTCTACTTACTTACAAGTGTTCGCGTTTGTGTAACATAGCTATTACTAAATTATTTTTCAATCTTATATAGTTTTGTTATTCTAATGATGATTATTAATCAACCACCATCCTTCATAAATTTTAATAATCTTTTCCACCTACCAATGTCTCAGAAGTCGGGAAGTTATGAGGAGTTGGGTTTTTATTATCACACTGCCTTTCCACATCAAAAAATAACCGTAACCCTCTTTTCTTCTTATGGTTAAGGTTGGAAGAAAAAGTTTTTCTTTGTTCAAGCCCCTAGGGTGAAGCTTTAATATTCCAAAAGGTTAATTGAGAGGGATGGTTGAGATACCCAACAACAGGAACCCAACTTAGCATAATACTTTCATCTAGAACTTAGTCAGGTTTGGGAAGATGGAGGTGGGTGGTTCATTAGAGAGAGAAACTTGTGGTTGGCAGGGTTATATTGCTCCATTAAGGTTGCCATCTCATGCTTATCTAGGTAGAGTCGACTCTATTGTATTGTATTTATTATTTATGATATTATTTTTTATTAATTTTATGAGTGTGTTTTTACTTTAAAGTAGATCAATCGATCATGAACTAAGCACACCAACAAGCAATGGTTAGGCAACAGACGGCATAAGAGTAGTGAAAGGCTGCTGCTCGTCAAAACATAGCCAAGTGTCCTTAGTTGCCTAGCTTGAGCGTGTGTCATTAGCTACTCCACCAACTGCTTGATAAAGCACATCCGACATCGTAGCCATGTGGTGTAGCCGAAGAGGAAGACTACTACAAAGAAAGGAGAATGATTTCTTTTGATAACACTGATGCATTTCAGTTATTGCCCGATGAGAAGCTATTTGAGCTATAGATTTCCCCAACCCTAATTTATGTTAAGGATTAAGGTATCAAACATCGCATCTATGATAGACAGAGGGTCAACAAGAGTGATCCCTCCAAAGATACTTATAGGTGGCATATTTCTCAAAGACCAAAGAAAAATGCTCAATGCTTAGCCAATTGAAGCACTTAAAGCATTTATATACCACATAAATATGGCAAGGTAATTTTTCTGTTCAATTTATTATAGTACTCAAATTCATATTTCATTAATGCTTTTTTTCTTCTTTACAGGTCGAACAGAGGGTTACAGCCTATGCTGTCAATTTCAACTATCGCAAGCTAATCAGGCCAACTGGTAGCTAAAATATAAAGAGTTGGATAATGAGCAATCTGAGCTTTCTAAGACTAAAGTTGAGTCTCTTGAGTCCAGGATCTTAAGAGCTAATGAAGCCAGTTGAGGAGAAAGATGCAAAGCTGGTGGCTAGCATCACTGAATGTAGCTACCTCAATGCCTTATTAAAGAAAGCAAGGGCCGAAGTTGAGAAGCATTCTCTCTCTAGGAGGGAGTTGGGTTTATAATAGCTACCTTCATTATGCAAAAGTTGAGTTCTTAGAGATGCAGCATAATATCCATAGAGAGGCAAAGCTGTAGTTTATGCTTACCTTCACCTTTGTTAATGCTAGCATGGTATTTAGCATGGTTGATGCTAAAAAATCGAGAAAGCAGTGAAACAACAAGAGTTTCTAGGCTACCAATTTAGTGAGGAAGATAACCTTTAGCTCGATGTGTTCAAGAACTAACAGCTAGAAGACTATCCTTAAAAAGCCGCTACTGAGGTAGCAGAACCCCCTGCTCACCCAAAATTCCCTTTCATGGACCAAGAATTCAACTTTGCCAACCAATTAGCTTATGTGGTCAAGAACAAAAAGATAGATATCGCCAAGTACTTCCCATTTGTCGAACATGAGTTCTTAGGTGATGAGGCTGGACAATCTTATTAGAGAGTGTGCCAATTTGCTAAGGAGGTTGAGGGTTTGCCATTTTTTTTTTTGTGCTTGACACCATGGGTGAAGATAAGCTTAACAAGGTCATAGATTAGGTTGCAACCGAGGCAATAGAAGCTGCTATTGGCGATAGGCGAGGTGAGGGGGCAAGGCCTAGCTGATTACTCTACTAGTTTTAATTATGTAATCTAAATAATTTTTTATATTGACATGTAATTTGATGAATGCTTGAACAATTTTTAATTTTTATCGATGCTTTTTGTTGAATTTGATGTAATCAAAATGATCTTTTTTATTTTTCATTATTTGCATCGTTTTAACTAGTTTCATAATAGTTTGTTTCATTGCAAAGTAAAAGGTTGATCCTCTCTTTGTGTTAACTAATTGAAACCAAATTGAATGGTAATATTGTGTTGTTGACAATTGTTGATTGTGCACCTTGAGAAAACTATCCCACACAATTTATAATTAACTAATTCATTATGGATGATTTAATGAACAGTTGGGATCTTATTCCAAAACAAAAATTTTGTTATTACACGCTTTAAGAAGATTGAATCTTGCATAAATTATAATTAATTCATTTGTGCTGGAAAGTAACGAGAAATTAGAATCTTATTTTGAAATGATTACTTGGTCGAGGAAACAAGATCTTCGGAGATAATAAGTTTTTTGAGAAGACAAGATCTCATTTATACATAGAATTTCTTTAATTTCATCACTTTCCATGGTTGAGGCAGTTCGTTGCCCTCAAAGTTGGCTCATCTATATGAGCTATTTTTGGCAACTTTAACAACAATGTGCAGGCCCTCCCCTTTCAGGACAAGCTTGCCAACATTCTTGGAGACCTCCACTTTCTTGAGGACAAAATCACCAACCTAGAAAGTTCTTTGTCGAATAGACTTGGAGTAATTTTTGGCCATATCCAACCTGTAACTTTGCAATTTTTTGTATGCTTGCTGTTGTAGCTCATCAATAGTCTCTAGGTTAAGTAGTCTTTCTACATCATTCTTTATCGGGTTGTAATGTATTACTTGGGCTATATGTTGTATCAGTTCTATGGGGATCATAGCTCCGAACTGTAAACCAAACTATATGGATTATGCTTAGTGGCTATTCTGGGGGTCGTTCTATAAGCCCACAGTGCTTTTCGGAGGTCATTTGCTCATATTCCCTTGGACCCCTTTAATCAAGTTTTGATGTGGTTCAAAATGGTTTTATTGGGAGCCTCTGTCTGTCCATTCGCTTGAGGATTTCCTACTAATGTGAAGTGTTACCTTGTGCCAAGGTTTTTGCTTCAATATATGGTCTTTTGCTTTTGAATTGTCCCCCATCATCAAATATCAATACTTTTGGTAAGCCAAAGCAGCAAATGATATTTTTTCATATGAGATTCTTTATCGTTGTAACTGCTATTTTTGGGACTATCATCGCCTCGACCTACTTAGTGAAATATTCGATAGCAACTATCATATATTTTTCTTAACCCATGGCCTTTAAGAATGACCCTGTAATATCCATTCCCTATTAATCAAATGGCTAACTGATATTAACTAGGACTAAGGTCGACGATGGTTGATGACTAATGTTGGCATGAAACTGGTAGGATAAGCATTTTCTTGCAAAGTTGATGGCATCCTTGAATAATGTTGGCCAGAAGTGCTCTGTCCGATTACTTTGTAAGCCAATGCTCGCTGGCTTGAAGAGTTACCACAAATGCTTAAGTGGATTTCTTTTAGCACCTCCTAGGCTTTCTCTAATTTCAAGCATCTTAACAAAGGACCATATAGAGATCTCCTACATAACTATCCAAATTCGTCAAGGGCAAACTTTGTTACCCAATCCTTGAACCTCCTAGTTGCTGCCTTATCCTTTAGTAATTTACCTTCTCTTAGGTATACTTTGATCTCCTCTAGCTAACTAGGTGGTAACTCCTCAATCTCCCATATTTGGTTATAGTCAAGACCTTTTGTCATAAGTTTTTATACAACTAGAATATAATGGTCCTATCTCCAATACCTTGAGTTAAGTTGGTAAATTTAGATAGTGCGGCCGCCCTCTCTAACCTAGGAACTTGGTTAAGTGTGAAATTCTTGAATTATTATTGTAGCCTCTTAACCTTTATAAGGTACTTGGACATTGATGCTTTCTTAGCTTTGAAGTTACCATTGAATTGTTCGGCTACTAGTTAGGAATTCATGATGGCCATTAGGCATTCAACTTTCCTATTTGTGGCCATCCTTACGCCTACAACAAGTGCTTTATACTCAACCTTATTATTAGTTACTGAGAAGTCAAGATTGATAGCAAAATCATACTCCTAAGCTTAGGGAAAGCACAAAGAGATTTTAGCCCTTTCTCCAAATGTTATGGATGACCCATGTACATGTAATGTCTAGAAAAATGACTGTGG
This sequence comes from Jacaranda copaia, assembly GCA_014898725.1. NCBI lineage: Eukaryota > Viridiplantae > Streptophyta > Magnoliopsida > Lamiales > Bignoniaceae > Jacaranda > Jacaranda copaia. The sequence goes on along the minus strand of JACGDI010005241.1, from coordinate 888,848 downwards.
CTTGACTACTACAAGAAGGTTGATGCACTCAGTGACAAAATCTGCCAATACTTTTGCTTAGATAATTGGTCAGGGTTGGAACTTGACATCAAATTTGCTTAACTCAATAGCCCATTTATTCTATCTTTTAGATATATCTAGTTTCAACAAAACCTCTTTGAGAGATAGGCTTGTCAAGATGACTATGTAGTGGGACTCAAAGTAAGGTCTAAGTTTTCTTGCCACTATAATCAAAATGAGTGCAAATTTCTCGATCTCCAAATTATTATGTTCGAGGACCCAACAAAGCTTTGTTGATACAGTATATCAGTTGATGTGTGTAGTAATCAATCGACACTAGGACTGAACTGACCGCTATTATTGAAATGGCTTGGTATAAATACAAAAATTCACCAATAAATGGCTTGGCATTAAAGGTTCTAGTCTTTTGTTTAACTGGCTTAGAGGAAAGGTCTATGTTGAGGTAGTAGACAATGACCTAGAGGTTAATTCCTTGGAGGTCATCTACTTTTCAAACAAAAACATCAATCCTTTTCCCAAGAAAATTGATTAGTATATACTCCATGTTGCTTCCTAAATGTATGCCAATCTTGTTGGGATTCCTAGGATCTAATTTATTAATCTTAAATTCTCTTATCTATTCAACTCTGGTCTTTTCTCACTTTCTCTTTTTGGTCTTCTATTCCTTCTTGAATTCAATTAGTGGGATTTTCCATGAGGGCTTTGGTTTTGGTTGAACTTTTTGGTCATTTACCTCCACTAAAATGGTATAGCAAAACCACACTTTTTTCATGTTGCATAGCAGCTCTCCAACTCCTGCACTTGTAGGAAATTTAACTTTCATGTGGTAAGTTGATACGACAACCTTAAAGTTATTGAGGATAGGTCTCGTGATGATTGCATTATATACAAATGGTGGATTTACTACCAGATAACTAATCATCAAGTTTGTTATTTTAATACAGTGTTAAATAACGTAGACAATGTTATGGATCCAATTGGGGTGATTTCAAAACCATCAAAATCCACAAGTTAGGTGCTAACCTATTCAAATTTTAACTAGCCCATGTCTATCTTGCGTAGGGTTGACAAAAAGATGATGTCTGCTAAAGTACTATTATCGACTAGGATCTTTTTGATTTCAAAGTTTGCAATTTCAACAGTGGTCACTAAAAGGCAATCTAATTGGTTATCCATTCCCTGTTCTCTTATATGACTAAGGTTGGAGTTTGAGAATGAAATGGACTCAAAGCTTCTTGAGACCTAATTATCTGTGCTCTTGATACATTTTTTATAGACTCCAATTTTTTTTAGACTTGCTTTCTTGCTTTTTTGGAGTCCCTCTTTCTTGTAAGGCCTCTAACTATTATATCTATCACTCCTTTAAGTGTTACTTTTTTGACTTTCATTTTCTTTTTTCTCTATCATCTCTTTTTGGGCTTTTGGACCTTTCTCTATGGAGAGTTTAGTTAGTTTGCCCATCATCTTTCTAATTTCTCAGGTCAATGTACTTCTTCAAATGTCTTTGTCAAATGAGATGCTCTATCTCATCATGTAAATGAAAATAATCCTCAATAGCATGGCCTTTCTGTCTGTGGAAATGGAATTATCTTTTTGAATTCTTCATGGCAGCCATCTCATTAAGCTTTCTTAATTTTTTCAAAAGGTTATCATTTTAAATTCCAAACAAGACCTCTTTTCTTGGTGTGTTGAGAAAGGTGTAGTGGTCAAACCTTCTAATGGGGATCAGTTGCTATCTCTCTATTGCTATTCTTTCTTATCTTTTCCTTTATTACCTTTATTTTTTTGCTAGTGACTTGCATATTTCATCTTGTTCATGTCTTCCTGAGTCATGCATTATTCAACCAGGTCGAGTAATTGTTCAATTGTTCTTGGTCTTTCTCTAACTAATGCATTGGTACACTCCTTATGTTTAAGTTCCAGGAAAAGGACATCAATCATGAATTCAATTATGAGATTATCTATTTTTAACACTTTAGTATTAAATTGAGAAAAAAAGCCTTTAAGGGATTCCTCACCATTTTGTTTGATTGTATGAAGGTATGCGTGTGGGAATTTAGCTTTTCTTTGACTAGCAAATTGGTGAAGAAATTTCTTGCATAGCTAATTATAAGAAAATATTAACACTTGCTCTAATTTTACAAACTACTCGATGGCTATTCCTTAGAACGTGGTGACAAACATCTTGGCATGGATATGGTCATTGTGCTTATGGAGCTATATCATATGTTAGTCAAAGGTGCTCATTCAGGTTAGTGGAACTATTATATTGGGGCATGCCAATTAGGATTTTTGCATCAATTCCTACATGCTCTTTGATTGTCTCTTAAATAAAAGGCAACTCTCTTTCCCGATGGAGTTGAGAAGGGTTATTGGGTTGTAAATTTCTCTTATTATATCACCTCAAGAGTTTCTCCAAATGCCTACTTAACTACTAAACCTAATAGAAAACTTATTTCTACTCCTCACGATCTACCTAGGATATATTTTGATTGGGCTAGGGTTTGGGGTTTGGGTGCTCAACCCTTTTATGCTGCTAGGCTATAGGGTTGAGCAAGGTGTTTAACTAAATCTATCACGTTTTCTTAGGGATAGTAGTAAGTATTTTCACAAGGAAAGCATCTTGGGCTGATCACATGGCAACTGGTCTGAGGTTTCGCATCCTCCTGTCTCTTTTCTTTAAGTAGGAGTATGTCCTCTCGTTGGAGCCTGTCTTCCTGCCTCAATGAGTGAGGGGTAGCACTTGTGGCAAATGCAGGTTGGTTATTATGCCAAAGCAACACTGCCATAACTAAGGAGAAATTTGATCTCTTATTATCTACATAAGCTGTAGAATGGTTAAAGTTGCCACCTAGTCTAGCTGTGAGCTTGGACAAACCTCTTTCTATGGTTATTAAGGTGGCTAAAGTGGAGATCTTTTCTCACTGTATTGTTCTGAGGTAGCATGCTTGGTATTCACCATTTTTTCTGCTACGGACTCAAGCTTCCCATAGATAGTGTCAAATGATGGAGATATTTTTCACAAAGTGGCCTTAGTGCACTAGCGAAGTAGTGCCACTTGACCAAAAAGATAATGGACTTCTGAAAACTCAACAAGGATGGGAGTCAAGTTTTACAACTAGGGAACAAACACTAAGCTAGCTTAGAGTGCCCTCAACTATAAACCTTTGATACCTGAGTTAATTGTGATTCGACAAGAAGGCAAACGAGCAGAGTGAGGGCTATGTGAGAGTATGAAAACATAACTTTGAAAACAATTCTTTTAGTGAAAAGCGGTTTGCTTACTTGCTTACTACGTGCAATTCAATTAACCAAAGTTAACCAACTAAAATGGCTTAATTTAAAAATAAAAATTAATAATTTTAAAAATAAAATTTAAAAAATTTAGTTGATTATCCACCTTTTGAATTAAGGAATTTATATATTTTTTGGAGAAAGCTTATATTTTTATGTTAATTGTTAGTGAGATTTAGGTGAACGTTAGTTTAATTGAAAGTATTTTAATTTTGGACTTAGCTTGATTTGTGTCTTCATCTTAATTGCTTGGCTTATTCTTAATATTGAAGTTACATTATTCATAGTGATTCCATAAATATGATATGAGATGGAGATGTTGATTGCTTGATGTGTTTTTAATTTTGAAGTTAATTTTGAATTGAGATAGAAATATTATATATTATATTTCTAATTTTGAAGTTATATTTGCTTTTTGTATGGTAGATTTTAAGATGAGAAATTATCAAATTTATAGGTATTTGTCCACTGAAATTGAATTTTTTTAAATAATTTGGTTCAATAAAATTGAATCAAACCAAATTGATTCCAAATTAATATTTTTATTGATTAAATTTTAATTATTTTTTAAAAAAAGGTTAACTAGTTAACTGAATTGTAATAACCGATTTTAAATGATGCGATTTTTTTCTTCTTAAATAGTTATGGTTCAGCTTTATACTCCCAAATTACACCAAACCAAAAATTTTGTTTGATTCGATTTGACATGATTTTTTGAACTAAACCAAACCACTCCCACCCCTAATCCAAACCAATTATGAAATAAAATGGGTAAGAATAGGGTTTATATTCATGAAATACTCATTACCCAATACCCAAATGATATTACCGACATAGTTTGATTTTCGTCAAACTTAAAATAAAAAACACTTTAAAAATAATAGAACATGTGTAAATATGTTTACATGCAAAACTTATCCACATATCCTGTACTTCAAAATTAATTAATTAAATCAAATTACCAATACCATAATTAAATATATACTAATGATCATGGCATAATTGAAATGTATATTTAAATTTTTATTATATATAAAATAAATAAATTTTCAAAAATATTTTTAATTTATTCATTTTCAAATATTTTAAAAATAATACATTGTCTTTAAAAATATGAAAACTATTTTATGTTTTAAAAATATTTTCTAAAGTTGTCTTTTAACAAACATGTTTTAAAATATATATATATATATATATATATGAACCCATTTTCTAGGGGTGTGTTTGATTTTTGCTTATAGCAGAAATAGTAGCAGCTAATGTTTAGTAATTCCTTGTTTGATGTGGTAAACTAAATCATCGGCCAGCCCAACTCGAAAATTTAAAGAAGCCTGCATTGTACAATGTATTAAGCACCATTCAAGTATCGCCTAGTGGGTAGCGATTAATTAATCGCACCCAAGATTGAATCTGCTACTATGCCAAAATGTCCCTACTACCCTTGATTCTTCAAGCGCAATTCCACAAATGCCCCTAGTAAGAATGGATCTCTCCTTCTCGATAACAAAAATAGAACACAAAACTCGTCTGATTGTTTCACTCTCATTGAACTCTATTTCTCCCTAAAATGATATGTTTCCCCATCTCTTAAAATCGATTGAATTAACAAGCAACCACAACTACCACCTCCATGATAGGTAGTTAAATTTTGGAGAAACCCTTACAAGGTTTATTTCAAGAAAAAAAAAGGCATTTATAAGTAGTAGAAAATGGAAAAAAAAAACCAGGCAATCGAGAAGATGAAAATGTTGGTGGGAATGGAGGTTGAAGATGAAGAACAGCAGCAAGAATCTTCCTTAATAGATGATTTTAATCGCAATTGTACTTTGTCCACTGAACAGGTACTCAATCAAAACCTGGATTTAATTTTACCTATACATAAAGCACAAGTATTACATTTTTATTGAATTTGCAATTCTTGGTGTTGGAAGGTGCTGAATTTTTTGTGAGATTTATACAGTGTGAATTATATTTTAAAGGCTTCATGATGTGATGATGCATAGTAATGTGGCATATTTTATGTCATTGTGGATTAGAGCTCCTCATTTTCTTTGATAATCGTTCTTAATGAATTCCTATGATTTTTTTTCTTGTCGACAGATATTGCACCAATTTGCAATTTGCGTATTTGCTGGTATAACTTGCACACTTTTGGTAAGTTGTCCTTGTGTCTTTGATTATGAATTGAAGATGGTGAAGGTGTTTCGTAGTTATTTGCTAATTCTGTTACAAAATATGCATATTGTCATATGCTTATTCTAGAACCTATAAATTGGTGATCACTGGATTGACCTATTTGTATTTCTATTTTTGATTGATAATCAATGGTTGTTTTCTTCCATCCCATCAAATTTGGGATAACATTCTCTTTTTTTCATTTGTAATTTTACCAATAATGAACTACTTATTCCCTATTCCAAGTTATTTGATTCCTGATTATTAACCAACTAAAACATCATAATCCAACCAAAACAACATTAGGAGAGGTTAAAAACAAAAGAGGGACAATTCTAAGTTCAAAAACAAACTCATAATTGACAACTCTTCTCCTGGCCCAGTGTTTCTCGCACAAACAACCTCTTCTTTTTTCCTTGTTCATTCTATTTTTTTTTTAATCTTTGTCTTACCTGAAAAAAGGTATCTGATGAAAAGTGTCTGACAGAGCAAGAAAGAACAGCGTTTCTTCTAAATTACCATCAGAATTTCAATGGCGAAGTTGATTTCAAACTCTTTCTCAAGGTAAAAACAATTCAAGCTTTATGTATGTATGTTCATTTAGATTTTGATTGAGAGGATATATGAATGTGTGTAGAAGAATATTCAAGAGATTCTGAAAATTCATTAATAAAAATAGCTGAATTTGTGGTAGGTTTATCTGAAGCTACAAGCGCTACTTCAGCACTACTTCATACAATAAGTGAGTTGGAGAAAGGTTCATATGTGGCACACATTAGTAACTATTTAGCTGAACATGAGTTTTTGAAGAGATACCTTCCCATAGATCCATCAACTAATGATTTCTTTGAGATTGCCAAGGATGGCGTTCTTACCTGGGGATCATTATTCATTACATGCCATGTTTTCATTTGCTTAAGTATGTTGAGTTTTGCTTGAAATATTTATATTAGAAATGTGTCTATTAGTTTCCATAAGCTTATTAATGTTGTTGTACTTGGAATAATTGATGAAAGGGCGATAAATACAAAGACGGTGCTCAATCCATGGGAGAGGAATGAGAATCATATGTTGTCTTACCTCTGCTAAGCCAATTAAATGTACTATTGTAAACATAAGGACTCAAGATTTTATTGAAGGAAAGGTATGTTGCCTAGTTCTTTTGAAAAGTAAAAGTTATTATAGTTTGTGTGATTGTAACATTCTAATAATTCGTTCGATTTTATGGTTGAATTATGATATTGTGACAAGAACTACAGTATTATGGTTGGATTATGATATCGTTGTTAAAAGTTGTAGCGTAATTTTCAATTTGACAAAAATGGATAATTTTAAGACAGAATTTTTCCAAAATCAACCATCATTCATCTTGGAATTTTGATTTAGTACCTTATTGAAACCAAAATTCAGCAGATTTAGTACTTGTTGTGGTTCTACATTCAAGTACCAATAAAAGGACCTACCAATAGCAACTATTTCCTTTAGCGCCAACGGCGTACGACAAACACTACATACCAAAAAAAAAGAAGAAAAAAATAAAAAAGAAAAAAAATATAGATTAAACAGTTAGAATAAAAAGGAAATGGAAAAAAACCCCAAAAACAATAAAGATTAAATGGCTGGAATAAGAAAGGAAAATGAAAAAATTCATGAAGGATGCATCTCTTTAGTCCATTGAAGGGTAATTTTATCATTTAAACATCTAATTTCATACATCAAACATGCATAAGAGATTATGGTAGATTATAGTTGCATCTAATTGTAGCACCAATCTTATATATCAAATAGGCTACTCTATCATTTAATCTTATCTTATCTCTATTTATTCAAATCTTCAATACTATATATATTCCAAATCAAATGTGCCCTATAATGATTCAAAGATATTATTGTTTTTCTTTTTTAATTAATATTAAAAAATATTTACTAACTTCTATGTAATAGTGTAATTTTTTTCTACTATTTACATATATTTGATTGAATATGTTGTATGAATTAATATATAATGATATCTAATTCCTTGAGTGGGTTTTTACCTATTGACCAGAGATGCCAATTAACCAAAATGTTTGACTTAGGGAGTAACTGAAGGTATGGATCAAATCTTGCAATCAAGGAACACACGTTAGGCTAGCTAAGAGGGTCTTTGATAAAACCTTCTGATGCTTAAGTCAGTAAGAGTTTGACAAGAAAGTAATTTGGCAGAGTAATGGCTTAAAAGAAATGGGAAAAAGCATACTTGTGTCTCTGAAAGGAGTGTATTTATAGTGTCCACTAAAGGATAAAAAAGATAGCCCTCTCCCTACTGTGGACTAGTCATTTCCATCTCTATATAAAGGCATTATAGGTCTTTACAACCTAGTTGGTCACCATGCTTATCGGCCAAAAACATAAGGAACCTTTACTACCATTAATGCTGATGTGATAAGCTGATGGGGCTATTAATATGGATAAGATGGTGGTTTGGTCACATTAAATACAAATATAGCTGATGGCAAGCGTTGCTATTAATGCTTCTACGGTCGGGACCCTTCTTTGTCATGTGCCTTGCTCGACCTCATTAAGTCGATAGAGCCTAATTGAGCCCTAATCGTGGTCTTGATCGACCTATCTATGAGGTCAATTCACTATAACATATCTTGACACAAGTGTTCTTACTTGAGTCGAGTATTAACTTGGGCCTAACTACAACGTCAACTATTAGGCTGTCTTCGTTGGGCTTGTGGGTCATACCCCTACCATAAGTCACCAACTCCTGAGTTTGATTAACCTCGTGGAAGGTGTGAGTGAATAGCATCTAATTTTTTTTTAGGTTCCAATTGACCTTGTAATTTGAATGACAACTGAGATTCTAAAGGCGGAAGCGGCTCTTAGGTAGTTACTTCAGGCAATGTCATATGATGATTAATGGTTATGTATAATTGATAATCGATCATTTTAACTAGTTGGCATACCCATTGGGGACCTATAATTACTCCCTTTGATTGCTCATTTACCATTTTTACTGGGCTACTGAGATGTCAAGCTTTGTACATACCATTCGACTATTAGGCGTTTCGTGAGAGTTTCTGTGCATATTTTGTGCTTCACTCCTTCATAAGTCTTCTTTTGCCTCTCTAAGTTCATTTCTACCAATTTGTTTTTCCATATATTCTACCAAAAGATGGCTAGGATCATTTAGAAGGGTAAGGATGAGTCAACTGACTTAAAGGCTACTCAATCATTTGGTACTTCGACAAACAAGAGTAGTGGGTCATTATCTAATACATTGAGTAGTGGGTTGAGTAATTCTAGTGATTCTAGACGGGGAAATAAGTAGGAGGTAGAGGTTGGTGATAGAGTTGGACCTTCTAGTCCTATGGTCAATGAGGTAGGGCCTTTTAGCAAGGTTCCTCAACCTCTAATGTCGAGAGGGAGGTTATTTATGGTAGCTCATTATAGCAAAATAATATCAGAGATAACCTCAGATAATTTAATGTCGATTAGGCAAAAATATCATATCCTAAATAAGTTTGAGTTGATTTGACCTAGGGTGAGAGATAAGATGAATGAACCTCCAAAAGGGTGTATTACTGTGTTTGAGGATTCTTTAAAGTGTAGTTTTAGGTTTTTGATCCACAACCTATAGTCAACTTGCTGTCAGGTCTCTAAGTCTCTATAACCCAATTTCTATCATACTATTTTTTGATGTTGTATAAGTTCATAGTCTTGATGATGATCCATAACTAGCCCTCTTCATTTGTAAATTTTAGTAATTTATTCCATCTCTCTATGTCTTAAAAGTTGAGAGGCACCGAGGAGTCAGGTTTTTACTATTTGACCATCTACCCTCGTTGAAAAATTTTTGTAACTCCCTCTTTTTCACATGGGTAAGATTAGAAGAAATGGTATTTCTTTGTTCATGCTCCTAGTAGGGGTAGTTTCAATATTCTTAGGATTGGTTGAAGAGACGGGTTGAAATGCTTGGCAATGAAATTCCTATGTGGAACAAAATGTTCATCTAGGATCTAGTCAATTTCAAAGAGAGAAAAGTGTTAGGGTTTACCAGGGAGTGGAACTTGCTATTAGCAAGTTTATCGAGTGCTCCACTGAGGTTGCCACCAAATGCACATTTAGGTAGCGTTGATCTTATTATGTTGTTGTTTTCATTTTAATGATGTTTCTAATCAATATTGCTTTTCATTTTTTTTTTTCAGATTTATTGATCATGAATTGCACACACCAGCAAGCTATGGCTAGGTTGCAAAATGTGCAAGAGCAATGGGAGGCTACAGCCACACATTGATTGTTACTGCAGTTGCTCAATTAGAGTGTGCACCACTATCCACTCCGCTAATTACTATCCAAAGTGTGGCTAAAGTGGCCACTCCCCACCCTAAAAGAAAGGTTGTTGAGGTTGGGGTTCAAAGTCAACCTATGACATCAAAGAAAACTACAGCGAAAAAGTGCAAGGGAAAAGTAGTTACCTTAAATGAAATGCCTACTGGTTGTTGCCTAATGAGGAGTTATTCCAGTTGCCCAAATTCCTTAAGCCACACTTCGAACTTAAGGTTGGGTTGTCGAACACAACTTTGATAATAGCTATGGGGTTAACTAGAGTGACCCCATTAAAGGTGCTGATAGCGGGTCTTTTTGTGGGAATCAGAAAAAGATGCTCAACATGCAGTAGGTCGTTGCCTTAAAGGTGTTTGCTTATCATGCTAACATGGTAAGTTCTAGCTCAGTCTATTTTAATATCAAGATTTATGTGTGTTGTTAAATAGCTTTGCTGCTTATTGCAGGTTGGGCAGTGGGGCTACAACTTGCACTGGTAATTCAAGTTCTCTCAGGCTTATAGTACAAAGCTGGAGAAAAGTGTGAGCAATAGGAGAAAAAGTAGTCTAAACTTTCCAAGATTAAGCTCAAGTCTCTAAAGTCAAAGGTTTGGGAACTGGAAAAAAAGTTGTGAGGAAAAAGATATGGAGGTACTAGCTGCCATTGAAGAGAAAAGTCATCTAGAAAAGATGTTAAAGAAGTCAAGAGCCAAGGTCTAGGAGGCTTCTCTTTCTGGTCTGGCATAAAGCTATCAAAGCTACATTCGTTATGCCAAGGTTGAATTCTTCAAGGTACTGCTTGACATCCACAAGAAAGCCATGCAATAATTCATTTGCTGAGTCCTACCTTCACCAATGCCAATATGGTGTTTAGCATAGACGACACCAAGGAGATGTTCGAAAAGGCAATGAAGCAACTGGAGTTCTTAGGTTATCAAATTTTGGAGAAAGATAAAACTTGACTAAATATGTTGAAGAGCGAGCAGCTTGAGGATTATGTTGAAGATGTGCCCGTTGAGGAGATGAAGGTCCCTATTCATTCGAAGGATTTAAAGGTGGGGAAAAAGTTTGAGTTTGTTAGTGACTTCACTTTCAACATCAAAAATAAGGAAATGGACATTGCAGTGTACTTTCCAACATGTAGAAGCTATAGATACCACTAAGCTTGTCCTTCCCGTCCAACAATGCATTTCTTTCTAGATTAGAGCAAAAGGTCGAAGGTCCACCGTTTGCCATAGCTATTGATACCACTAGCAAGGATGAGCTCGACGAAGCTATGGATGAGGTCGCTGCTGAAGCTGTTGCTTAGGGAGCCCACGTCGAAGAGGAATAGTTGAGCTAAAAGAATTTTTGCTGTTATAGGGTGATGTCATTTTATACTTCTTGGCAATGTTGTGCCCTAATTGGGCTCTTGAACCATTTTAATTTTATTTTTATTGATGTTGAATATTGGAATAATTTGCACTTCAATTGAAATTTTATTTTTTGTCGATTTTGCATTTCCATATTTGCTATCAACTATGTGATTATTTTTTTGGATATTGTAGCAATGTGTTCATGATTGAACGGTCGACCATTTGAGGTTGGCACACATATCTTTCGCTAACTGGCTTGAAACCAAATTATCATACAACTCAAAGGTCGATGTTTTATATTTTTCATTAATTAGTTTGAAACCAACTTAACATTCAACTAAGAAGTTGAGCAACATTGATTGAGCATACTGAGAAGGCTGGATCTCATGCTAATTGTGATTGATTTATTGTTACTAGATGATTTTGATGAGAAATTGAGTTCTTATTATAAAAAGAAGATTACAATTGCATGTTTTTCAAAAAGATTGGATCTCACGCATCATGAAATAGTTGAATGAGATTATGGGATCTTATTTTACATATAGAATTTCTTCAACTTTATCGCATTCCAAGGTCGAGCTAGCTTATTCTTCTCTATGTTAGCTACCTTATAAGAGTTTTTTTTGGCCACGTAATTACTGAGTAAAGGCCCTTCCATTTGGGTCAAGTTCTCCAACAGTCTTTGATAGTTCAACCTTTATAAGGATAAAGTCGCCTTGGAAGCTTTTTAGTCTAACCCCCTCGGCATAATGTTTAGCCATTATAAATCTGTACCTTCATATTTTCGTGTGTGCCTACTATCATAGCTAGTCAATGGTCTCAAGATCGAGTAACCTCTAGCCTCATTCTTGAATGAATTGTAATGAATTACCCGAGTTGTGTGTTGTATTAATTTTACTGAGACTACTGCTTCTGAACCATAGACCAGACTGCATGGGCCATGTCCTATAATAGTTCTTTAAGTTGTCCTACTGGCCCATGCTACTCCTAGGATGTTATTTTCCCAGTTGCCTTTAGATCCTTCGAATCAAGTTTTGATATGGTCTAAGATTGTTCTATATGTGACCTCTATTTGCCCATTGTTGGTTGCCTACCAACGTAAACTATTGTTGTATTCCAAGACTTTTGCACTAATCTCTCATCTTTTTGCTCTAGAATTGAGTTTCATTATCTAATATTCGTATTTGTTTTAGGGAGTAATTGGTGAGAAAGTGTTAATCAACTAAAAAGTTTGACTTACGGAGTAATTGAAGAGACGGGTGAGTAATTGAAGGTGTGGGTCAAATCTTGCAATCAAATAACACACATTAGGCTAGCTAAGAGAGTCCTCGGCTAAGATTCTATGATGCTTAAGTCTGTAAGAGTTCAGTTGAAAAGTAATTGGGCAGAGTAATGGCTTAAGAGAAGTGGAAAAAAAGCATACCTGCATCTTTCAAATGAAGGTATTTATAGTGTCCACTTAGGGACAAAAAAGATGACCCTTTGTTTCCCTACTATGGACTAGTCCTTTCTCTCTCTATGTAGGAGCATTAGAGGTCTTTACGACTTAGCTGGCCACCATTCTTGTAATCAATTGGAGACAAGGGGCACCCTTTCCACCATTAATGCAAAGGTGATGGGCTGACGAGATCATTAATGTGGATAGGATGGTAGTTTAATCACATTAAATACAAACATGATTGGTGGCAAGTGCTACAATTAATGCTCCTATGGCTAGGACTCCACCTCGTCATGTGCCTTTCTCAACCTCATCAGGTCAATAGGGCCCAATTGAGCCCCAATTGTTGTCCTAGCGGACCTATCCATGAGATTGATTCATTGTATACATATCTTGACACAAGCGTTCTTACTTAGGCTCAAGTACTGACCTGGGCTTGACTACGATGTCAATTGTTAGGCCATTTTTATTGGGCTTGTTGGCCATACCCCTATCAATATCAATTCAAAAAAATGGAAAGAATAAAGTTAAAGAGAGAAGAAACAATATATTAGAGGAAAAATAGAGAGAAACAACATAATATAGAGAAGAGAGAGAAAAGTGATATAATTTTTTTAGTTTTTGTTTGTTTAGAATAGCCAAAATTAAATATATATATATATATATATAAATTATTTAAATTAAAATAAATGGCTAAAATTAATTGTATACATTAAATTAAAGTTAGGAATTTTTATTTTTGTTTAGTTTACAAAAAACTATGTTAAATTTTTTAATATATGCTGAAAAAATTTAGTCAATATATTAATAAATTACTTAGTTGGGACTTGATTCAGTTGTCGAGAAATCAAATTTCACTAGAATTAGGACTTCTTCTTGTATTAGATTTCCTAGTACTAGGTAAAGTAGTCAAGTAATTTTCTATTATAAATAGAGATGTTCATTTAATTACTTGAGAGTATACTCATGGAACTCATGTTACTCATAAGATAATTATTTTGAGTTACTAGTGGCACAATACAAAGGCGTGGAGTGAGTATATCTTTGATAATATGAGAGTAGTTGTACAAGGGGTTTTTATCTTGAGTTTGTGTATGTTGAATTCAATTGTTAGCTTGTACTGGTGAAATTATCTCATAGTGGAAGAAAGAAAACTCCCATGGATGTAGGCGGAATTTGCAGAACAACATAAATATGTATCTGTCTTATTTTTTTATCTGTTAGGTATTATTTTTATCATCAAATTTGTGAGCGTGATTTGTGAATTCCTAATAAATTAAATCTAGTGCCTAAATTGCTTCCATTGTGCTCCAAGATACTCTAACATTTTCCTACTATAACATATAATTTTAACATTTTGATTAACAATACGAAAAGATAAAAAATATGAAAAAATTGGTTGAGTCAAAACGCAAACTAAAAAATTAGACCTAACAAGCTAGACTCACCTGTAGAATTAATGGTCTTGGATTTAATAGGGTAGGGTAGTATATAGAGTCTATTATTTAAGCATATTAAGGTATGAGTTTAATTAAGTTTATGTGTTCAAAAGGGCAGGATAAGTAAAGGGTTTCATTATTTGTGTTTATTAAGGTATGAGTATGGATAGGGCAAGCCCTACCCATTCATAAGTCTACACATAATAGATTAGTTTTGAAAAAATGAGAATTACCAAGTGGCCCAGTAGCCCAACATCATAAATTTTACATATGAAATGTGCGGTCTGAAGTTCAAATATGGCAAATTTCTAACGTGCATATATGTAAAAAAATAAAGTAAATAATGGGAATTGAATTTCGGTAAATTTATCCAATGAAATGGACGATCGTGTTATTACTAATCCACCGCTATCCTTAGTGTGATATCCAATCACCATATTATATATATATATATATATATATATCCTGCACGCACGCTATTCCTAAGCAGCGTTGGAAATTAAAAGACGAATTTATTACAACTCGTTTCTATTTTTCTGAATCCAAACATCGCTTTCTCTATTTAATGTAAGCAGAAGCTGTTAACCAAACACGGGGTTTAATTTGTCTGAAATCTCTGTCCGAGCCATAGACCGTTATTTCTTTCTAAGATTAATTCATCACCAAACCCATTTACTGTCTTTCGTTTTGCTGTCCACGCATTTTACTTTTTCATTTTCCTTTTTAGTTTATTATATCATTAATTGATCACATTATAAAATCAATTAGTTTAATGCAATTAGTAATTTTTAGACATGGAAATCGGTTACGTTAGGTTAGGTTAAACTTTTACTTAAGTAGGCCAAACATGTTATTTAAATGACGAGCCTGAGCCTAATTTATTATCTATAATTTTTTTTTTTTAAGGTTTGGTCTAATCATTTTAATAAATTTAAAAACTTTAGCATAGCCCGAAAGCCTCCCTAAAAGTCTATTTTTTACTAAGACTTCAATTAAGTCTAAACATCATATAAATATAAATTTTTAATATGTTCAAACTTTTACTAGAGCTTGATAAGAAATCATCAAAATAATAAATAACAAGTGCATAATTATGAAAGTTCAATTTAAATATAAAATAGTATCATTTCAACAAAAAATAATACTAAATAATATAACTGATTTTATAAAGGACTAACTAAAGAAATCAAATGCAGTTAGCCATTTAACATTATATCACTATTATTGAATTTTTTATGTGAAAAATGATAAACGGGTCGGCTTGTTAGGCTTTGCAAATTTTTAAAAGAGCTTAAGTCTAGCCTATTTAGTTAAGAAGGCTACTTTTTAAATATTGACCTAACCTTTTTTATTAAATAGGTTACGCCGAAGGAAGCCATAAATAGGCTAGGGGCCTATACCTGAAACGAGTAGTTTGACCTATTCCCATCTCTAATAATTTTATTTTAAAAAATCATCTGCTGCATCATATTTTAAAGATAGCTATGTGCAACCAGCATTCACTTTATTAGAAATAACAATTTAGCCTAAAAATATTATTGTATAACACTTTTAGACTGAATAGAAATTTAGTCTTCAATCCTGTTAAATGAGTGAAACCAAATTGATTCTCCTCTCAAATATATCACCGAGAATTTTATTTCAAAATCATAATTGTCAGTGTGGGAAATTCATCTTGTAAGGAAAGTGCCAAGCTCCATGGTAGATTTAATTTCGATAACAGCACCCAACATAATCAATTCTAACTCCTATTCTTGTTGTTGTCACGAGAAAACATTGTAGCGAAAAATTGCAATTTGGGCATGGTAACAGAAATATAAGTCGAGGATTAATAATTCATTTGATGGATATTGAAATTTTAAAATAACTACTGATATACGTACGCTACCAAATATATTATTTATTTGTATATTGCTTGGAGGGTGTAACATAGTAATACGACCGTGGCATGTCGCTTATGAGACGTTAATCATATTAGGGAGTTAGTAAACTTCTTTTACGGCTTTTACAAGAATAGAAAATTTGTAAGACAGTAAGTACCCTCATTTACGGTTTTAAGTAGTTAGGATTTGTAGTGTTATTCTCAAAATATTATTCTCATAAAGAATAATTTTGAAATTATCACTCTTTCAGAATTATTTTTTACATTATTATCTTGTTGCCACATGTAGGTACAAATTCGTTAGTTGAAATTTATAATTTTTCTTTATTTAAAGGCTCCACCAAGATTTTACTCGCTGGAACTTTTTTTTTCTTTTTTTCTATTTTCTGATGGAATTTTCCATCTTCTAAATTCACATCATAGCAAATAAGTTTAGTTATCTTTGTCTTCCTCAATCTACACGTTTCAATACTAGTAAAGTAAAAGCCAATCATTAATTTTATCTTTCCACCTTTTAGAATATTATAAAATTATAGTTGGAGTTTGTAAAGTAAAATTTCATTCATGCTACAATTCTTTTAGGGTTCTTAATCTTGCTTCATTTGCTTGATTTATGCAGTCAATAAAATAATTTGTTGGGATATTAGCTTTTATTTTTCAATTTTTTTTGCTTACATAAACAATGTGTAGTATCTTTTTTACTATGTAATTTATTTTTTAAGAATTATTTTTTTGGGTGATTTTTTACTATAATTTCATGTATTTATTTTTAGATTTTATTGGCAGAATTTTGGCCCAAATATATTGTTTTGTTGATGTGTCTACAAGCTTTCGTTTGGTTTCTTTTTGCTAAACTTTGATGTTTGTTGTTGAACAAGACTCTATATACTAATTAATGTGATTACTATATTGTTAATAAAGAAAACAAAAATGAGATGGAGACCAAGTGCTTCACTCATACCTCATATTCTCTCTCTCCCTAGAAAGTTCTCAATCCATTCCTCTCCATTGAAGAAATCCCAAATGGTAGGACAAGAAAAGGATTGCTAAGAAATCTCAACATCGTCAACTCTTGTTCTCCCTTCTTCATAGGTATGATCCCATATTTAAATTCTAATATAAACATAAATTTTGGTTAAACTATATGACATAGTATTTGTAATTTGTATGCATTTGATAATTGTGAAGTTTAATAGTTGCTACTGTTAGGTTTTGATTTTCAGATTCTAAGGTTAGAAGTTTTACATTAATTCATGGGTCAAATTATTGTAATTGTACATAAAAACTTTTCTACAAAATATTCAATGTGTTTAGAACATACCTGTAAATTTTCATATTTAAATAATTTTTCTTGAATTTTATAAAAATCCTAAAATTTTCCGGCCAGATTGAGTGGTGAGTCTACATAGCTTCTTTTTAAAAATTTATTTACCCATTGAAACGAAAGAATTTTTAATTGAAAATTTTTATTATGAAACTTTGATTGTTTAGAAGATTAATGTAAAATTTTAAACTCTCAAACCTTATAGTTATTTTTCAAAAAATCTTCAAGTATAATTGCCTAGTGCTTGTCGAGTCAGACCACTATCTTGAATTTTAAGAATTTGCTACCCATGATAATGAAAATATTTTAATTAATAAATTTTTGAAAAATTAAGTTAAATTTTTCTAGAATAAACTAATAAAATTATAAAACCCTAGATGTTTTTAATTTTAGTTGTGAAATACAATGTTTGTTATATCAAAAATTCTATTCTGAGAGTTGTTCACCTGTTCTGCATGGAAAGAGGGCATTATAATGTATGTTTCTCTTATTTACTAAATGAATTCGAAAAAGCTCCCGAGAGATGAATTATAGATCCATCTCTTAGGTTTCTGTATGACTCTAAATCACCTTCATCCAAGGTATGTAGAAAATGTTATGGTCAAAATACAATAAGGTGTTGTGAAAAACTTTCTAAAAACTGAAGCTGAACCCATTTGTGCACCATTGCTACCTTTTGAACCAGATTTTTCTTTCTCATATTAGCTGATCTAGATTGCAACATCAATATAAAAGTTTTAGTACTCTTTCTTAGCTTTGTAATGCGACAAAAATAGATCCAATTGAATATCTAGAAAAAAAAGTTATGAGCAAATCAACAGAGTGCATACGAAAGAATAAATTCTTGATAAGTTTTGTGATTGTGTATGTACTAGGCTAGTAACATATAGAAATATTTTGTTAGTATTGGTTTTAGAGTTTTATTGATCATTATCTTGATTTCTTGGATGAATTTGAGACTAGAATTCATGGATCAAATTAGAATATTGATTGAGTTGAATTTTATTCTAATGTCAACAAGTGCTTTTGAACTTAAGCTACTAGGATCGGCCCTTGATCCTATTGATAAGTACAGTGAGTGCTTAAACTTATAGATATTATATGATCTTATGTTTCAAAACCTAGAAAGATATATGCTATAGTATAATCCACTCATAACTTGTTTTTCAGCGACATACACTATAATTATTCCACTGCACACGTGAATTTCTTATTTTATTTTGTGATACAAGAAAAATAATTTCTTTTAAAGCCATTGATATTATTTCAACATAGTTTTAGACTAGTAGTTAAATATGATGATCAACACTGGTGACTGGATTTATTGTTATTGCTATTGTTATGTTAGTTAGATCTAATTTGGTTTAGGTGTGTGAGGGACTTCACTGGATAGTAGTTGGCTTGCCAATCGAACCCCAAACCTCCATAACCTAATCCTCTCAGCGCACAATAAAAGCCGTTTGTGGTTGAGGTAGGTTGTAGGATTTCTTGAGGACCTAGGCTTGGCCATTATTTTGGTAGGATCGTACTTTGTTTGGAGTGATAAGGGACTGTTACAGTTGGAATTACAAGGTTGACTAGTTATAACAAAAACTGCTTTAATCATTGCTTTTAAATATTGGCCTATTAAAAAATGTTTAATTATTATAGCCCTATTTTACTATTATACAACGCATGACTGTTTATCACCGTTTTTCTTAAATATTTATCATTGAGCATCTTTTTGACCATTATATGCTCTTGAAGTCACATTGCACACACATGACATCCACTAAATTCTTTACTCACACTTTATGTTTTTCTTTAATTTTCTTCCAGCAAACCAAGATTCTAGGCCCAGTGAGGAGAGAAATCCCGCTTTTGAAGAGAATTAAAGCTAAAGTGTTATTTTGGGACTTTTACAGTAGTCTTAATATTTAATGATGCTAGCTTGTTAGTTTTTTTTATAGATTTTAGTTGTGGTTAGAGTGTTGTTAGTTGAATTTTTATGTTGCAAGATTTACTTAATTTATTTTGAATACTTGGTGTTTTTTTGTTTAAATTTATGATTTTAAGTTAGTTGACTTCTATTATTTGGAATTGAGTTTCACACTTTGAGACTAAATATGTGGTGTGCTTTGGGGTGTGACATACATTTTGTCAACAACCATAGATAAAGTTATGAATATATAAATTTAATTGTCACTTGAATAAATAGAGCGTGATACATAATGTTAAGGTTGATTTTAGGGAGAAAATGTAATTTTGGTCCTTTAACTATTGCCAACTTTTTAAGTGGAATATTTTTTATTGGAGCTTGTGTATTCAATTCATTATCTTAAATTTGACATCTTATTTAGTTTATTTATTTGCAAATTTAATCTTTCAAGTTGTTTAATTTGAAATTGAGCTTGAAACATATTCAATCACCTTTTATTAGGCCAAAAGTTGGAATTATTGGTTCATTTGTTCTGTACATGTCACATCAGCTTACAATTTTAGTAAATCTTAAATTTGAAGATGTGATTTAGGAAATAACTTATGCCCTTGTTTTTAGATTGAAAACTTGTGCCACATTTTTCACCTATAAATATTCATTTTTTATAATATTTTTTCAACTTTTCATATATATATATATATGTGTGTGTGTGTTTAAAAAACGATCTTTTTTCATCACTTTTTTAACTTTGTTTCTTTTATATTAAAAAAATAAGTGTAGCAATTGTTTCTTAAATTACATTTTCAAGATTTAGAGTATATTTGGGTGAGTTTATAAGCTTCTTAAAACATCTTATGAGATGTTGAGAGTTTACAAGATGTAAAAAAATATTTAGTAATTTTTTTTTGAAAAAGAACTTATAATTTATAAGCTCCTAACATTTTATGCTATGAGTTTATGAGCTATTTTCTAAAAAGTAAGAAGTTTCTAACTTATTTTGAAAATCTTAATAAGTTTTCTTAATTTTAATCATATTAATTATAAAATTAACATTACTAATATCTTATAAGTTTCAACATCTTATTTCAATCAAAAATTTTAAGAATTAATTTTTAAAAAAGGATATAATATCTTATAAGTTTAAAAAATATTTTATAAGACGTGAGAACTTATAAGACTTTCTAAATAAACTTGGCCAAACACTTTTTTAGTTAAATTTTAAACTGATGTGATAAAGGATGTGGCACTTGGAAACATATGGTCAACAAATTTCAAATTTTGGCCAAATTAAAAGTAATTGAATATTTTTTGAACTTGATTTCAAATTAAGCGGTTCTAAATACTAAGCTTGCAAATAAATATACTAAATATGATAGTAAATTTAAAATAATGAACAAAATACACAAACTCTAATTAAAAAAATAAACCATTTAAAAAATTAACAATAGATAAAGCACCAAAATTACTTTTCTCCCATGATTTTAGACATTGCACCAATCATTAGTGGTCCCCCATGCAAATCCTAAGTAAAGCTATCGTTTTTCACCTTAAGAAAAGTAATAGTAAGCATAATGTTAACGACTTTCTAGGTTAGGTCTCGATCTAATTGAAGGGAAACAATACCATATCAAATGATCTGTAGCCCTCGAGCCAACTGACGACTGGCGCCCATTTGGTTTCCTTTTCATATTTGATCTTCACATTTTTTATTATTAAAAAAATGTATATTACTTTTTTATATATTTTTACTTAATATTATTTTCAAAACATTTTTTTTAATAATTTATAATTTTATTTTAATAATTTATATATTATCTCTCTATTTTATTATTATTATCTCGCTTTACTTAAAATTTATTAAACCCAATACAATCATTATATTTTTAATAATTTATTAAAAATAAATTCATTGTCAATTTATTTTTGATAACAATTTTTTCAAATTTGAAAAATAATAAAAATAAAAAATGAAAATGAAAATAAAACCAAACGGGGAGTGCATCCTCGGAGTCGGGGTGATGCCGTGAGGCCGCCACTACTCTTCCTAATTTACCCTCTAGGACTGCGCTACCACAGTTCCGAATTTATTGTCTGGGACTGGTCTAATTTTCCATGTCATGTCGGTTTGGCTTAGAAAACATAAAAGTATCTTTTTCTTTTTTCTTTTTTCCTTTCAAGTTATTTATATATGTCCAAGTCTCACTATTGAAATTTGTGCAATGATAATGCGAAAAACAATGTTATTATTTTTTTAAAAAAGATTACTTCATTTAGTGCGGTCGGTTAAATTAACTCATCAACCACAGCAGTGAGCTTATAATTTTGAAATAAAAGAGTAAGTAAAAAGAATTGAACTTAAAATTTTCTAATGTTACAATTTTCTTGAAAATTATATACAAAAGTTTTGGTAATATTTAATTTGTTTTTATTTTCCTATACTGTTTTTCTTTAGAAAAAAAATAAAAATAAATATAATTTTTTATTTCTTTTAAGACACTCAAAATAATTTCAAAATATTCCGAGATATAGTTCTTATGCCATTTCTCGAGACACAATCATATATAGTGTATATATATATATAAAATAATAATATTTTTATTTTTCTTTAGAAAAAATAAATATAAATATAATTTTTTCATTTCTTTCAAGACACTCAAAATAATTTCAAAATATTCCGAGATTTCATTCTTACACCATTTCTCGAGACACAATCATTATATAGTATATGTCATTTCATATTATAATTATATATATAAAATAATAACATAAAATTATATTTTTTACCCCCACTAACTTAATAGAAATGTATTGATTTAACATCTATAGTCTAATTTTTCTCCTCCTCAAATAAAACTAAATATTCTATTTCAATTCAAAATAATTTTTAATAAATCTCTAAAATAAAACTAAACATGTATTGCATTCCTTGACCTACCTTCAAAATATTTTTTCGAAAACATGCGAAATAAAATCAAACACTAACTTTAACTTGCCTAGTATTAATTACAATTCCCACTAGCAACCATTAGCCATTCCACCTATTAAAAAAAAAAAAAAAACTATTAACCATTCCACGTGAGAAAGAAAAGAAATGCTTTGGTTATGTCAGAATGCATTTTGACATAATAAAATTGTTTTGCCAAAATACAATCAAATATCCCCTATTTTGCCTTCAAAACGGGAGGAATTTCCCATAACACGCCCATCAAATGGGTTAATCCTCAACCCTTTTTCATTTTCTCATTCCCCCATGCCATTGATTTTGTCTTATCGGGGCTTTTCCATCACACATGTATATTATATTTATTTTATTATTATTTTTATAATAAAAAATATTATTTAATTCTATTTTACTTAGAAAATTCATAAAAAAGTATTGATTTGATCGTTACGGTAAAAAATTGTCTTCCCTTAAAATATAAAGAAACATATTAGAATTCTCAAAATTAATTTTCTAACTATTCTCCAAAATATAAACAAATATTCATCACATTTTTCAATACAATTTTCACATTCTGCAACTCCATTTTCAAAACTCATTCTCTCAATATATATTAAAGAAAACATACAATTTATAACCAAATATTACCTTTATTATACTTATGCTTATAATACAAAATATACAATTTGTAACCAAACATTACCTTTATTATACTTGTGCTTCTTCTTTTGTTTTCTACCTTTTTGCTTTGTTTGGCTTGTCAAATAAGAAAAGTAGCATTTGTAATAAAATCAAGAACATCCTAATATTACCAAAAATTTATATAATAAAACATCCTAATATATTACATTAATAAGGATCAAATCACACACCACATGCGAAACGAGCTCACTTCCCTTGTATATTCTTCTTGAGTGCTTTGACGCTGGAGTCACAAGCTTTTTCCATATGTTCTTTTGCATAACGAAGCTTAATAAAGTAATTTTAAATCTAAGTTTTGAGGAATCTTTTCAACTAATTGTGTTAGAAGATTTATAGTTTGATTCTTACCAACAATACAACACTTCAATAAATAGCTGCAAAACCATGAAAGATATCTGATAGGAAAAAATTACCGACACGAGTTGGACAAATAATGAAGACATGATAATTAACACTTATTTTTACAATATAATTATAAAAATAATATACGTTAGCAAAATTATTGAGATAAAAACAACTTCAATGTAAGATTGGATTTTAATGAAACTTATTGACTGCACTAAGCAATGTATAAAAAAAATATTCCTTAAATTTACAGAGAAATAGTTTTGTAAAACCCTCAAGATGTATTAATTAATGATATCTAAAAAAGTATTGTTTATTTACACACATACATTAAAAGTTTGTCAAATTTAACTTTAATTTTACACTTCAAATACGAGGATTACGCTACATAGTCAAAAACCACTCAACATGATATTGAGAAAAGTCGAAGAGAAATAATTAATCAAGTATTATTACAAGGGCAAAAAGGAAAATTAAGATGCAAGAAATTCCGGTCTTCCCGTTAATTATAGTGTTGAATTGGCACTTTTGTCCTTTTCTACTAGTAACTGTCATCTGACTGGTCACCCCAGAAATCTAATAAAGCCCATTTTTTTTTGCAGTCATAGTGCAAAATAAAAAAAAAAAAAAAGAAGAGAAAAGAAAATATCAGAAAATTAGTTTTAGAGAGAGAAGAAAGAATCCATAAAGTTGAAAATGAGGTCGAGAGAGACGTAGGTAATGGTTGTTTATAAATTATATATTTTAGAAGAATGAATTTTAGGAGTGATGTTGAGAAATGTGATATATGTTGATTTAAGAATAGTAAAAAAATTATTTTGAAAAAATTTGGTATACTTATTTATGTTTTGATAAGAGATAAATTTTATTGTAGTAATTAAATCAATGCCTTTTTATTCGTTTTGAAAGTATAAATGAATTTTAATTAAATTTTTTATTATTATATAGTAATAAAATATTATGATATATAAATATATATATATATATGTGATTGATAATATTGTGATGCAAAAATATAAAATTTTGGATCATTTATCAATTAATTATAAAAACAACTTAAATATTTTAAAAATTTATTTCATAAAAACGAAAAATACACATTTAATTTATTTTAAAAAAATGTAACCAAACGTAGCCATAAAATGTGCATCAGTCAATACGTACTAGCGTTGCGGCAAATCACACGCAAAACACACACTACACGTACTAATCCTATACACAAAGAAAAGAAAGAATTTCTCTTTCCTTCCCTACCTCTGTCCCCAGCCTTTCTGATTCGATTCCTCTCAGTTTTTTTTTTTTGATTTTCCTCTCTCTCTCTCTCTCTACATGCGAGGGGGTGTGGGTGTGGGTGTGGGCGTGTGAGTAGAGCATTTATTACTATGATGTGGGATCTCTAGAGATGGTGTAATCCAGACTCCAAATGGCTGAAGTCTCCGTCTTGTGTTGTTTCAGACGTGTTCTCTTTCTTAATCCCTTTCTCTCTACTGGTTAGCGCACCCTCTCTCTCTCTCTCTCTCTCGTACATGTTAGTATAAATACTTTTGTATACGTATAAATTTGTGCAAGTGATTGTGTATAAGACTATAAGTTTATGTATGCTTTAAGTTTAGTACCCGTCGTTCCAGATTCACATAAAATAGTTTGATGAACAAGAGGAGCATAAGAAGATGGGAAAATTAGAAGAAAATAAAAGAAGATATTTTGTTCATGTTTTCACGTTTGGTTGAAAAAATCTGTACCCGTTTGTCGCCATTTGCGTTGATTTTTGAAATTGCCAGAAGCAAAACCCAAGAAACTATCACAGGAAATGCATATGTTGAAACAAGTATTTTCTCTTTCAACCAAACAAGGTCTTGCTGCAACTTGCATGTTCTTTTTGTTTTTCTTTATTGACTTCATTTGTTTATAGCTAGTGGTGGGTAAAGAAGTGAGCTTGTTTTGTAAAATAACAAGGGCATGAGATATTTGTCTCTGAATATATTAGTGGTCGTTGTGCCACAAAACAACTCTTTTGTTGCCATCTTACAGGTTAGAACTGTTTGGCCAGCTGAGATATCAATTTTAACTGTACCTTGGAAAGAGTACTGGGATTTCATTGAACAAGAGTTTAAAATTAAAAAAGAGAAAAAAAAAAAATTCTATTTTTGGTGGACAGAACAGTAAATCGTACACTGGAACTGGATTGTTGGTGAACTAAAAGTTGCAAGTTGAAGGCCGTTTTGACCCTTTTAGCCCTTGCTCGAATTGTACAACGAGATAGCTAGTTGGATAAACAAAATGCTGCCTTGATTAATGGCACTACAATGTGCTAAATGGAGCAGATCATCTTTAACATTCTATGTTTTGGGGTCGAGCATCTGATTAAACAAGAATTAATACACTCGATGCAGTATTTTGATTATATCATAAATTTAGTGACTGCATCTTGAACATTGGGACTGAAAGGAATCATTATTCTGATATCATGTTATAGAAAATTGGCTGCACTTGTCCTTCCGTGCATAATATAGGCTATAGCAAGCACTTATGATGAACTAAAATTTTACTATTTTCTTTTTCTCCAATTATCCAATCTTGTTCTCAATTTATTCATGTTTTAGATAACATTGTCTTGTATGATTGCATCAGTTCCAATTTCCTCCAAGGAAATTTGTTCATATCAGATATAATGAGGATTTTGGTTTATGTCAATGCAAACCTCATGCCCCCTGCACTGTGCTGTTAATCCTGTTTCATTATTAGTGGCGCGTCTATAAGAAGCCATGTGTAACAAGTGTATATTAAATACCTTAAGATTCTCATTTAGATTTATCAATTTTGAAGCTTGAAGATGCAGATTCAAACAAAGAGCTGAGACAGGATGTTGATAGATAGTGATTTTGAGCTAAATTTGCTGCTAGGATTTGATGATTCTTTGCAAAAAGTTTTAACTAAAACAATGATCCATCAGGAGGCAATTTTCAGAAACCAGGTTCTTTTGTCGAGCCTTGTTTGAATTTGACAAATTTTGCCACAATTACTAATATTTGGATCGTTATATGGTTGTTACCTTGTTTAAGCCTGATCTTCTTGATCTTTTGTGCTTTTTTACACTTAGTTTTTTCCTGTGGTCCTGGTTTAATTTAGGTTCTTGAACTCCATCGGTTGTATCAAATTCAAAAGATGCTGATGAAGGAACTGGACTTGAAAGCGAATGCTCGAGAAAGCCCACATTCATTTCCTTTTTCAGGGCACTTGAAAGATGAATCCCTAGCAATAGAGATGAAGTTGAGTGAAGTTCATAAGGTAATAAGCACAAGTAACATTGTCTTACACTCTTACTGTACACATCAATACCAAGAACATGCCTTCATTGTATTTTTCGAAGCGCTTCTTATGTTATTGATTGGGATTGTTGTTCTTTATTTATACATTTAGCTGTTGCATTCTTATTTCTCAAGTTTCCTGTCTGCTTATTTTGCGCGGTCTCTAGAGTTTGGCACTCAAAAAAGAAAAATAATGATTGAAACAGCATATAAATGTGGATTTATAGAAAGTATTAATGGGAAACATTAGGGGTGTAAATGAGCCGAGCTGAGCCCGAATCCAGTAGGCTTAAGCTCGGCTTGTCTATTAATTCATGAACTTGAGTTCGAGCTCGAACTTGGTCAAGCCTAAATGGCCGAGCTCAAGCTTGAGTCATTGAATAGACAAAGACTCAGTTGGGCCTTATTGAGTTCTCATCATAAGGAAGTTGAAGAGTTCGATTTGAATAAGTTCGGATGAGTTCGAGCTTGTATAGGTTTGGATTAGTTCGAGTTCATTTAGGTTCAAAATAAAATTTATAATTATAAAATTTTTAAATAATATTATTATTTTCCTAAAAATAAAAAATAAAAAATAAAATATCATTTTTATTTCTATTTTATGGGTCTATATTGTAACTATATATATAATGAAAAAGGTTGTTTGGGATTGCTAGCTCTTCATGCAAATATTATTGAGCTTGACTCAACTCTTTTGACTGATGAGCTAAAGCTCGGCTCGGTTCGGGCTCAAAAAGATTGAGCCAAGCCCAAATTGTTTGCAAATCGTTTCATGACTCTCGTCTCATTTACACTCCTAGGAAATATAAGAAAGAGCTTGAGTTTTTTCTAAATGGCTATTAGACTTGGGAATTGCTGTGTAAATCTCTATCAACCTGGTGCAGGGTATGATACTTTAACTTCATTCATTTTTATCAGATTTACTCCTCAGCATCCATGAAGAATCACTCTCTAAAGGAGCACAGAGGTAAATTAAAACACCAGCGAATGCCTCTGGATCTTGAACTTTCTGCCAGTCGCTACACTAATGACAGTGGAGAACTTCTTTGTGAAAGTTATTGTTGTATCACTCCAGAAGTGTCTACTACAATGAAGCAGGACTCCTGTGATGATAAGATGTCTTCTATTGAGGGGGTTAGGCTCTCTCTGAGAGCAGATGCAGGCACTTGGCAGAAAGATAGTGGCAAAAAAACTTGCATGGATACAATCATTTGTTCACCTTTACGAGAGACAATTAGTTTAGAAGGATCGACATGTGCTGGAGATCTCATCGTCATCCCTGACCCTGGATATGCCACTCATTCTGGATATGACTTTGAGTCCAGTTGCAGTTTCAGAAGTAGGAAAAATGGTGCTTTTGACTGGACCTCAAAATCCCACTCTCTCACAGATGGCAGACCAAATATTATAGAGGGGAAACAATTTGATCAAGGTGACATTATATACAAGCTTCTGTGACAAACCTCAACAGCTGGCCTTGGATCTGTTTGAGGTCGCGGGTAGTCTTTTGTTTATTTCTCCCTAATTTGTGTTTAAAGTCTTCTGCAGGTGTTGAGCAATACCCTGAAGAAGTCTCATGTAAAAATATATCAGTGAGAAGAAAACTGTTCATTTCCCCTGAAGATGGACAACTGGACCTTAACAAGGCTCTTCCGGACGAATCATCCGCTCACTCAATTGATCACAGTGTATCCAGTCCATCAAAGTGTACGTTATTAGGTGTTTCACATAATGAGTTTGGTGAATGTGGTAAAGGCACTATTTTGACTGTTCTTGACAGGAGAAAACCAAAGAATAGTTGCTCCATTGAGCCTTCTGTAAATGATGAACAAGATAAGATGGATTTGACTTTGACAATTTCACCAAGCAAAGTTCCTGGGAAACATGTTTATGGAAGTATGTTGTGCTCTCCGGATCTTGGTTCTGTTTGTGAACCTCTTTCTGACAAGAATCTTAGACCCAAAAATGTAGAAACTGAAATAAGTTTGCCTGACAAATCCTGTCAGAAGATTTCCATGCCTGAAGTGGATGCTAAGAAGGATAAAGAAGACAAGCTGTATCCACATCTTTCAAGTCAAGAACTACTTGAGGTTACAGACAGCAATAGATCTCCTGTCTCATGCAAGTCTGAAGGGATACCAGATAATGTATCTAGCAACAGTAAGACAGAACAATCTGGTATTCATGTGTCAAACTCAAATGTTTCACCTAGTACATTCCGAAATTCTGAGTCTTCTCTATCTCCCAAGAAAATTGTTCAGCAGAACTTGGACCAGTCCGTTGAAAGAAAACTTCACTCTTCTGATCAAAAGAAAGAAGAATTGGCCGCAGTTGATACCATGGTTAGAAAGGGAGCTGTGTCTCTTATGTACTTTTCATTGGAATGCATAGCTAGAAATCGAGATTACATTTCCAAGACCAAGGAAATAAAGGAAAGCAGTAATGTTCAGAGGGAAGAGCCCCAAAGTTCATCTGAATCATATGAAGCAATTGTGCTGAAGCAACCGGAATGCAGTGTGGATGAGTATTGCATGCCATCAACTCCAGCTGAAGTTACTGGCTCGGAACAAAAGGATAGTGGAATAAAGTTGAAAAGAGGGAGGAGGATGAAAGACTTCCGGAAGGAGATTCTGCCGGGCTTGGCATCCCTGTCGAGACAGGAGATATGTGAAGATATTAAAATCATGGAATTAGCTATTCGATCTAGAGAATACAAGAAATACAGATCCAAGACGGCTACCACAAGTGACTGCTTTTCATCAGTGAGAAGTAGGAGGTCAAGACTTAGTTATGTTGGTCGAAGGAACCATTTATGAGAGATTTTATTTATTTATTTATTTATTTTTTTCCAGTTAGGTATGGCAATACATTTTTTTCTTTTTGAATGAACATTACGGGTCGTTCTGATGGAAGACACATTATATAGTAATTGCGACATCTTGAAATTAATGTAACTTCTTTGTGTTTAAGACATTGTCCTCTTGAGTATTTCTGTCTTGACGTCCAACTTTCTGAAGTATAACAAATTCTAGTACTGGAATCCTCAACTGACAAGTTCATATTTTGCTACTTAACCTCTTTAAGTTTGTACTACATGTACCCCACACTCTTCTTCATAAATTAGCAGAAAAACAAATGTAGGTTGCAAAAGGATGAAATAGGTTCTCTAAATCTTCTTTATAAAATTTGTTGGAGTTCTAGTCTGTTCTTAGAGCTCAAATGAGTCGTGTAGCTTTACAAGGCTTAGTTAGCAAATTTTTTTTTCTTCATATTTATTCTTCTTTGTACCAAAACAAAAGTAGTTGCTATAAGGAGATTTAGAATTTAAAGAACCACGCTGTAAAGATGCATGGTTCACCAATTACATTTTCATGCAAAGTAGTCATAGAATAGATGTCAGATTACACTTTCGCATGGTTTTATTTATTTTGATAAGAATGAATTCCCAATTCAAGCTATGTTTGATAACTATTAATGGTGAGTAGAATTCAAATTATGATGAGTTGGGTATTTCAACCTTATGATGAATTGGGTTGATTGGCTAATTAATCTCATGGTTCCATCTATTGTGGCAACATCAGTCCCCTCTTTCTGAACAGTCGCAGTCGTGCTTATGAGCTATGGCAGTAGAATTATTCTTACCATGCTAATTGCAATCTTCTTCAAATAAAGTCCTCAGAATGAGTGATGTCAGAGGATTAACCAATGAACTCATCCAGTATTCCAACTAGTAAATGACAAGTTAAAAAAATAAATATTTTGCTCAATCAATGAGCTTATCCACAATACTAGTTCATAGTCAATACATTAAAGGAAGAAACAACAATCAATAATTAATCGACTTAAGTAAGAAATCCGTTCATATTTAATAAGTTCGACTTGAAAATGTTATATTTTCTAATAATCAATAAGCAAACATCTACCTTAACTTAACTGATGAACCAAGATATGAAGCATCTTCTCATAAGCGAAAAACTCTAACACAAATCTGTTCATAATCATTACCTCAGCTAGGAAATCTATTTATAGTCAATGAGTTTAGGTAAAAATATTTGTTCACAATCAACGAGTTTAGAGAAAACATGTATTCATAATAAATCAATAGTTCAAATAGAAAATTTACTTATAGTAAATAAGTGTAGAAAATATCTACTCATGTTTAGTGAGATTACGTGGGAAACTCTCATAATCAATGAGCTAAAATAGGAAATCTACTCATACTCAATGAACTGATTTAGGAAATCTGCTTATAATCAATATGCTCAATTAGAAAATCTACTCGTAATTAATGAACTCATTAGAGAATTTGTTTGTGATTTATGCGCCCAACTAGAAAATATCAGCACATTTAGAAAATCAGCTCACAATCAGTGTGTCTAATTGAAAAATCTACTCACAATGGTCTTAGGTAGGGAACGTTTTTTTCATAATAAATGATTTTGGGTGGGAAACTCTCTCATAGTCAATGAGTTGAAGTAGAAAATTTCATAATTAATGAGCTCAAGTAGGAAATCTTCTTATAATCAATGTACCAAATTGAAAATATGCTCATAACCAATAAGCTCATGCAGGAAATTTTCTTATCATCAATGTGCTAAATTCAAAAATCTACTGATAACCAATGAGCTCATGTAGGAAATTAATATTTTCAAAATCAATATGGTCAATTAGGAAAGCTGAGCTCATATAAATAGAAATTTGTAATGTGCTCAATTGAAAATTTGCTCATAATCAATAAGCATAGGTAGGAAATTCTCTCTTAATCAATAGGCTTTGCTAAAAAATCTCCTCATAATCAATGTGTTTAGTAAGAAATTTACTGTAATAAGGATGAGATTTGCTCAGAATTGATGAACTTAATCAATATGAGAAAATGTGTTCATAATCAAGCAGATTAAGTGAAAAACCTACTCAAAATCAATGGCCAATTAGAAAATCCAACCATAATCTAGAGATCTTGTATCAAGGTTAATTTGTAATTAGGTTTAATCAAGTAGGAAATCTCTCTCTAATGCAAAGAATTCCAAAACATAGATTCACCACTCTATTCTATAAATAAGTCTGGTCTTTTTCCTTCTGTATCATTCCTCTTTTCTCAATTTCACTGTCTCTCAGAAACACAATGGCAACTTTTAAAGCTGAAGATCCACGTCTTTCAGCCATTCAATCAAGAATCAGGGTTGTACCGGACTTCCCAAAACCAGGTTTTCAGGCTCGCACATTATGTGTGCTTATCCTTATGGATGTTATACACCACTTCCTCACATTTTTTTATGCTTATTTTTCAATATTTCAGGCTCAAGATTACAATTTTTTCCTTTTAGATTCTCAAGTTCTTGTTTTGATTCTCACGACGTAAGGTTTTTTGGGTCTTTAACTGCAGGGATAATGTTTCAAGACGTCACTACAATTTTGCTTGACCCAAAGGTCTTCAAAGACGCCATTGATTTGTTCGTTGAGCGCTATAAAAGCAAAGGCATCTCGGTTGTTGCTGGTCTAAACTCTTTCCTTTTTATTTCCTTGCATTTGTTGCTTAAGTTACTTTCCTTTGTTGTCACTATTACTTATATATGCAATGTGTGGTTGGATTTTCAACTTATTTTATCCGACTTTCTCTTTGACTGGATAGAAAATTTCTCCTTGTTCTACCATTTATTGAATATTGAATCAAATGACACTAAACGTGAATGTTTTGTCTCCCCCCCCCGGCTCCTCTCTCTCTTTTCCTGATTTTTAATATGGATGGCAAGTATTATAGCTACATGAATGACTGTGAAACATTATTGTATGAGTTCTTATTTCTGGAAAATAGAATACCTTCCGTGCGTTGTGTCACGATTGCGGATATATATAATTGTATCCGAGTAGCATAAGGTTTTCTTAATAAGTAATGGCAAAAAATTATCTTAGAAAATATTATTTATGAGGCCCAAAGTCCACTTCCACTTTTATTGGTTTCACCAGTTATATCATGGTACGTGAAATTTTGTTGTACTATTAAATTTATGAACGTGAGAATGAATAGAGATTTAACTGTTATATATATATATATATTTATTTATTTATTTGTTTGTTTAGGATGTTTTCAATCCGGCATTTAGTGAACAAAGAATATAAATTTGATTTTAGGTAGTATGTAGCAATTTTAAGAAAAAACAAAAAGTATTATATAAATGCAAACTCAATATGTTTATCGTTTTTGCACTCATTTTATTTATGGTGTTGCATTGCTATAGTCTTGGTTACTCTCGACGAAGTAATAAAACTCTAAGTTTACTCTATTCAGAATATATATTACTTACTTAAACATAATGGGCAAGTAACTTGCCAAGTTAAAATATTATTTATCACGAAAAAAAAAAAATAATAGTTGCAGCACATGCTACCTTGATGATTTTATTACACTTGACTAGTGTCCTTATTTTTATTCAGGGATAGAGGCTCGTGGCTTTATGTTTGGTGTTCCTATTGCATTAGCAATTGGAGCTAAGTTTGTTCCGCTAAGAAAACCAAAGAAGTTGCCAGGTAACCTTTTTCTTACGGTTGATTTCTAAATTAAATAAATTAACTACTTTAGTTTTTAATTGATTTTTTTTTTCTTTGGTTTAAAAATACAGGTCAAGTTTTAAGAGAAGAATATGAGTTGGAATATGGAAGTGATTGTCTTGAAATGCATGTTGGAGCAGTGGCTCCTGGGGATCTTGCCGTGGTTGTTGATGATCTAATCGCTACTGGAGGCACTGTTTCTGCAGCCATTAACTTATTAGGTATCTTAGTAAAGTGTTAGATGTTCATCTTCATTTCTATGATTATATATGTTTCAGTATTTTAATATAATTGAACGAATCTCTCAATGAACATAGTCCTTTAAAATAGAATATTTCATTAAATTCTATTGGTAAGTTTATAATTTATCTTCACGATATTGTCGAATCTATTTTGTCCTCCGAAATATATCATAATGGATACATTTGAGTTGAAATCCTTATTTTTCAGAACGTGCTGGAGCTGAAGTATTCGAATGTGCTTGTGTCATTGAAGTACCAATTCTTAAGGTGCTTTTTCTGCGCCCTCTATGCTATATTGGTTGGATCTCTTATTTCAATTTTTTACGCGCAGTCCTTATAGAGGGCTATTTTAGTCTTCCCATTTTCTAGCTTATAGTACTTTTATATATTTTGAGATTTAGGTGACTATAGGATTTTGATGTTCAAATATCTTTTTATTGGAAGATAACATGCTATAATTTTTAAATCAGTTGGGGCTTGTGAAATACAAAAGGAAATTCTCGATTTAGTCGTGCGTGGCTTCTAGTTGGTCATTCCTAAATTGTTTGGAATTAGTTAATTTAGGGCAATGAGATTCTAGGGTTCCGAAATTATTATCATTAGAAAAATCCTCAATTATTGCACTTCTTCATATTGCTACTGTTATTAACAATTATATGCATGCTATTATTGAATCTTATTTCTAATCTTTTTCTTTCCTCTTATTGTAGGGACGAGAGCGATTAAATGGCAAGTCGGTCTATGCACTAGTGGACAATAAATAGTAATCTCAGATGGCGTCCATATAAATAAAATCTCATTACCTAAACAATTGATTCTCCATATGATGCGTGGGAAATTTAATATATATTTATTGTGAAAGGCTTCACAATCAATTTAAATCTTTTATTTTATTCTCTATTTCATTTCTTATTATATTTCATAAATATGTGACACGTGTATTAAATTTTTTTTTATAAAAATAATTAATTGAGAGTCAGATACATTTAGCATAAATAGAGCAAGTCGAAATAGAAGATGAAATAAGAAATGGAGTAGAGGATCCAATGTGATAAAAGCGATTCAAATATTTTATTTCATTTTCTATTCCATCTCTTATTTCTTTTCATGAATATATGACATGTATATTAATTTTTTTTTTATAAAATATTTCCATATAGAAGCTTTGTATGGTGATCTAGAGGATTGCCCATGCTGTATCAGTTTGTTGTGCTTGCTATGTATGTCATGTTGCTTAGCAACTCGATCTCTAGCCTGCATGAAACTGAAGCATTGCCAAATTATTATCAAATTCATTTTTAACTAGACAAAATGTGTTCATGTGCCCGCCAAATTATTCTCGTACCAATGTCGGTAATTATTATGTAATTTCACATATTCCGTGAAAGTATGCAGGAGAGGGCCCGAGATAAATTAATGTCACAATTGATTTCAGGCATTGAAGGTAACATGTCCACAACTGGAAAACATGATAAGCATATTTAGCTCTGAATTACTTAGACACTCAGATTAGGAGTCGCCACGTGCTTTAAGAATATTTATAATGGTAATTATATTGGCAACACAGATTTAACATGTAAAAAGCTAGGAAATATTCATAGTATATGATATGGATGATTTCTTTTAGGAATGTCAATTTGGGTGGGTTAGCTAGACTCAAATATGGATGATGTAGGAGTATAATATAAAAACCAAACTCTAGTTCAAGTTAAACCAATGCTAAGCCTAAAAGGCACTATCATAACCTAAGCCACACTAGGTGGCCTTGGCCCAATATTATTAGTCTTGCACGTTATTATACCTAAAAAAATCTTGGTATGTGTGTGTATAAATAAAAAAACTAAGTCAAGAAGGATCTAACCAGGTTTGGGTTAATTAACTTGAATATAATCTGTGACACCCCACTCAAGGTAACCCCAAGTTGAGATATCAAACAATTCAATCTTATATGAAAACCTATAACACGAATGATAGGCCCAAAAATTTTCCTTTCAAACTTTATAACAAGTCAAGTAGCGGAATTTACATCTTAATTGATATCATTAAAAGCAGCATTCATACCCAAGACGATTCGTAAGAGTAACAAGCTTATATGTATAATCCTAAAGTATCTTGACACATCACATCATCTCTAAAGATCACGTGCAACATACATAAGGCCCATAAGTACATTACCATATCTACTTATAACAAAAGGGAACATCTCTTCAAGCCTGATTTGGATTTTCATTCCTAATTAAGTTTGTCTGCAAAATTAAGGGGAAATAGGGGTAAGTCCAATGGACTTAGTGAGGGATATACAGTTAAGTAGTAATGGGGATTTGTCAAGGAATGAAAATGTCTTAACAAATTTAAAATCAACAAGCAATACAAGTGCAGTTATAATTCAAACAAGTATGATAATAGCAATAGGAAACTCTCCTGCCTTATTGTTCCAAGAACAACTATAAGCAAGCAAAAATGAGTACAATGAGCAATCCTTGACAATATATGCATTCCAACAAAACCAACAAAACAAGTAAGACATGCATATATTCACCTTGTACCATTCAAACAAGTACTTCCAAGCATGATAGCTCAACATATAATTGGTGTACCCATATGGACCATATGGCGCACTGCGATGCCTAAGGGAAAATCCCTAGAGCACTGTCAATACCCAAGGGAAAATCTCTAGTGTATCATAGACACCTAGATGGACTGTAAGGCATGCCCATGTATCCCAGTATTTCGTGTAGGATTAGCACTCGGCCTAAGTACAATCTCCAAGCAAGTACAACATGTGTAACAAGTACAACAGGTATCGAATCAAGCAATAGGGGTTGCCGATGAGGAAATATAAATGACTAGAAAGTATAGATAAACCAATTAGCCAGGTAACATGATACAAGTACACGAATATGCCAGCAAGGCATTCGATAATGATTCAAGACAGAACAAGTATGATCAAGACATGTATCGATCAAGATAGAGGGAGTTTTGAGGGCTAAAACAATCAAGAATACTTCGACAGAGTGATATAAGTACGAACCCACATAGGGGTATATAATCAAATAAGTGAATACGATCAAGTGTACAATCAGGTACAGATCTTAAGTAATAAGCAAGAACAATCAATCATGTTACGAGCAGGCACAGTCAAGCATATTAACCATCATAGGGGTTTTACCACAAGAAAAATAGATATAACAAGGCCAAATGGAAGACCCTTACATGGGTTTTCAACAAGTACGAGTAAGCTTGTACAAGTAATAACCTAGAGTGGGAGAACTTTACCTCTGTTAGCTTAGGAAACGCCTTTAAAAGTCACAATCACTGATCCTCAGGTTCCACCTCTTCGCCACCTAACCAAGATAGCATAATTATAGTTAAAACCCACATTTGGCTTTATAATACATCATCATTGTGCTTACAATAATTCAAGATCACCAATTAACTTATTAACACGATAATTTAAGGCTTAATGACTCTATCATCTCGGTAAAATAGCTAATAACATTAGTGCTCCCTAAGTACATTTAGTTCCCACATCTATTTCATGTATGAGAAATACTAGCCTATTTTTATACCATTTCATCATTTTAGCTCAACATCTCGCTAATAGCATAATTCCAAGATTACCTTATCTTATATACAAATCAAGCGCATCATAATCTCAAGCATTGCACATATATTAATTCCTAATCAATTACCAAATCAATTGCCAATCATATACTGTTCAACTCATAATACAATTCTTAACACTGCATCTAAGTCCAATTCTTAGCATTATACATGAGTTTGGGTCTAAAATTCATATTTCCAAACTCTCGATTCCT
The DNA here is from genome assembly GCA_014898725.1 of Jacaranda copaia. NCBI lineage: Eukaryota > Viridiplantae > Streptophyta > Magnoliopsida > Lamiales > Bignoniaceae > Jacaranda > Jacaranda copaia. The sequence goes on along the minus strand of JACGDI010005241.1, from coordinate 851,787 downwards.
TGTATGGGATTAATCAACACATGCATACACACATGGCATCTCATCTTATCTCAATATCTAATTCTAGGAAAGGTACGGGGGTAGATAGGTATGGTATAATATGTGTATGTATAACATGATACAACTAAATAAAATCCAAATTTGTCATTGGCAGTTCAAAATCATAACTTATAACATTGGAGTAATCATCACGTCGAGCAGAAGATACCATATCTCTATCACCGCTAGCCGCCATCTACCGCTGCTAGAAAACTAACAACCATTAAGGAAATATTTCTCTCGATGAGAGCTTTTCAATGCCATCTTCATTTTCAAGTTTTGAGATATATAGCCATCGGAGCGAGCTAAAATAGCCGTGAATCTCCTTCTTACCACCACTCTTTGATCACCTTGCTGCTATCATCAAAACCCTATGCAAGATTACTACCGCTTTCCTTGAGCTGAGGGTTTCCCAACCATTAATTCAGAACCTTATTTTGAACTCTTAATCACTAACAATTAAGAGGCTTGTGAGGTAGGTTTCTTCTGCCGTTTTGCCATTGGTGGTTCAGTCCAAGCTGCCATGCATGTGTGTGTAGGTATGGTTGGAGGGTGAGGGTAGGTGTGTAGTTAGTGAAGTTTGGTGAGAGCTTGGCTGGGGGAGGGAGTTCATTGAGGTGTGATGGGGTGATGGGTCGCGGGTTTTGAAGGGGAAGAAAGGAAAAAAAAAGGAAATGAATAGTGATGAGAAGAAGTTTGACAAGTTTATAAAATTAAATTTTTGAAATTTATAGTTCAGTCCCTAAAGTTTATAAAATCATGTAATTAGGTCCAGAAGTTTACAAAAATTACACCAAACCCCTCGATTGACTTTTGTTATTCCATGCAAGCCCAATTATTCCAAAATATGTGCAATTAACTCCTCAAAAATATCATTCGGCCCCAACAATTTTCAAGTAACATGAAATCAAGTTTATAGAAATTATAGTTTTAACCACTAAACTTCTTAAAATAATTATATACAAAATTCATGAAAATTTTGAATAATGGCAAGATTATAAATATAATCAAAAAAATTCTAGGGGTGTTACAGACACCCCCCTCCTTTAAAAGAATCTTGTCCCCAGATTCTTAGCTAAAACTTGGAAGAGTTCAAGGTATTGTTAGTGCATAAGATCTTCTCTCTCCCATGTTGCTTCTTTGACATTATGGTTGTGCCACAACACTTTCACTTGGGGAATCCTATGGTTTTAGAGTTCTTGAACTTGCCGATCTAAGTTACATACGGGTTCTCATAGGTTAGGTTACTCTTCAATTGCATGCTGTCAGGCGATATAATGTGAGAAGGGTCGCGATAGTACTTCTAAAGTTGTAACACATAAAAGACGTCATGTATGCTTTCCAAATCTTGAGGTAGTTTGAGAGGATGTGCAATTGGTCCTATGAACTAAGTTTTCCACCATTACCAATTCTCCTGACTCCTTTTCTTGGAAAAACTTTAAGGAATACTTGATCTCTAACTTCAAATTCCAAATCTTTTCTTTGAGTGTATGCATAACTCTTTTGTCTATCCTGGGCTGCTTTTATTTACTGTTTGTTCACCTGAACCTTCTCAATTGTCTCTTGTATCAAAGACTGAGGTCTTATGGTGTTCAAAGACTGATTAGTACTACTCTTGTGTTCCTGGTAGGTGCCAGTGTATTGGAGATCGACATTTTGTATTGTACAGAGCTTCGTACGGTGCCATTTGAATGGTTAACTAATAACAATTATTATAGGTAACTTTAATCAATGGTAGATATCATATCTAATTCCCTTCAAAGTCTAGTACACAAGCCCTTAGCATGTTCTCCACAATTTGAATAACTTATTTTGATTGTCCGTCTATTTGAGGATGTGCAGTAGAACTAAATTTAAGTTTTATTCCCAAATGTTCATATACATGTTTCTAGAGTCTCAATGTAAATTTTGGATCTCGATGTAATATAATGCTGGTCGGGACTCTGTATAGTCGAACAATTTCCTTAATATATAGCTATGCTAATTTTCAACCCAATGGTGTGTTCCTACTGGCAAGAAGTGTGTTGCTTTAGTCAAGCGGTCTACTACGACCTAGACACTATCGTATCCCCCTCGAGCGGTTGGTAGCTCAGCTATAAAGTCCATATTAACATGTTCTCATTTTTGATTAGGAATTAGGAGTGGTTGTGGCAACCCTAAAGGTTGTTGGTGCTTTGTCTTCACCAATTGAAAAGTCAGATATTTGTGTACAAAATCTACTATATCTCTCTTCATACCTTCTCACTAGAATTGTTTCTTTAAGTCTCGATACAATTTGGTTCCTTTAGGATGTATTATATAACTAATTTTATGTGCCTTTTTCAACAGTTTCTTTTTAATTTCTTTCGACGAACAAATCTTTTTCTTAAACAAGAAGGTGCCTTGCTTATCGACATTGAACTTGGATCCCTTAGTGCTTTTGACACTTTTCTTTCATCTTTGTACCCATTCATCTTTAGCTTGAGCTAGTTGAATCTCATCATATAGTTTTGGTTGTACTTTTATCTTGGCAACCCAAGCATGCTGCTTATATTTTAGCATAGAACCCGACTTTCTATCTTTGGATGTTTTTGTGACTTATAAATGAGTCAACCTAATTTTTTGGCTTAAGGCATTAGCCACCACATTAGCTTTGCAGGGGTGGTAGGTGACGGAGAAATTGTACTCTCCCTGGAATTCCATCCACTGACATTATCTCTTGTTTAGGTTTTTCTACAAACACAAATACTTAAGGCTTTTGTGGTTAGTATGCACTTCAAAGGTAGCACCATAGAGGTAATGCCTCCATTTTGATGATGTAAATATGTCTCAAGGTCATGTGTCGGGTAATTTTCTTCATGGGATTTTAATTTTCTAGAGGCATAGGTGATTACATGCTCTTTCTGTATCAACACACATCCTAACCCCATAGTAGAGGTATCTGTATACACCATAAAACCTTCTAAGCTATTTGAAAGAGCTAGGACTGGAGTTGTAGTTAGCTATTCTTTCAATACCTGAAAGCTCATTTTGCAATCATCACTCCAGTCGAAGGGTTGATCTTTCTGCATCAACTTAGTTAATAGGCCAGCTATGTTAGAGAAATCTTGAGTGAATCATCAGTAATAACCGGCTAACCCCAAGAAACTTACGAATTTTGTAACATTTTTAGGGTGTTTCCAATTGATAATGGCTTCCACTTTAGAGGGGTCAACTTTGATCCCATTTTGAGTGATGACATGCCCTAAAAAGGTTATTTTCTTTATCCAAAATTTGCATTTGCTAAATTTAGCATATAATTGATGTTCTTTTAAGGTCCTGAGAACAATGTGCAAATGCCTGGCATGTTTTCCTTTAGTTTTAAAGAATACTAGAATGTTATCAAGAAAGATAACAACAAACTGATCTAGGTAAGTCTAAAAACACGGTAAATCAAGTCTATGAAGGTTGCCAGTATGTTGGTCAACCCAAAAGGCATCACCACAAATTCAAAGTGACCATATCGGGAATTGAAATCGGTCTTTGGAATGCCTTCTACCTTGATCTTTAATTGATAGTACCTTTATCTCAGATCCAGTTTTGAAAAAATCCTCGCTTATTGTAGTAGATCAAATGATTTTTCTACCTAAGGTAAAGGGTATTTATTTTTAATAATAACCTTGTTCATTTCCTGATAGTTAATGCATATCCTTAGGGTCCCATCTTTCTTTTCGACAAATAGCCTTGGGGCTCCCTATATGGATATGCTCGGTTTAATGAATCTTTTTGCCAATATTCTAGAAATTGACTCTTTAATTCCCTAAGCTTGGCTGTGGCCATTTGGTAGGGGGTCTTCAAAAATAGTGTAGCCCCTAGTAAGGTGTGTGACAAATTTAATTCTCTATCTGGGGGCAATGGATTCAATTTCATAGGAAATACTTCTGGGTACTCGGGCTACCACTTCCATATTCTCCAGTTTCACAGTGTCCCATATCTTATTTATGAGGTACACCAAAAACTCTTGCCCATCATCTCTCAAAATTTATCTAGCCTCTATTATTGAGATGATTGGTATTGAGGATGTGTTACTTGCTGTATAGCATGTTGATATTAACATCTCCCCATCGAGGGTGTTGCACTTGGTAAAAGAATTCACCTGGGCTTGGTCCACTCCAAGTATCACATCGTAACCTTGGATGGGCATCTGAATGAGATTGGCGGGATACTCTTGATCTCCAATCATAACCAGGCAATCTCAATACATAACATCCATCACTAACCTTTTACCTAAGGGCGTTCTAACCTCTATTTGATAGATCATAGTTTTGGGCAACATATTCAATTTAAGAGCTATGCATCATATATAAATGAATGCGAGGCATCAGGTCATACAACACTTTACTAGGAATATCAAGGATATAAATTGTACCTTTCACCATGTTATTAGGGTCAAGAGCATCTTCACCTGTAAAAGCGTAGGCTTGTGCCTGGATCTTTTGCTTCCCGCCTATTCCCATTACTTTTTTCCCTTTCCCCATTAGTGGTGGACCTCTCAACTTAGGGAAATTTTTCATGAAATGCTGATCATTTCCACATCATAGACACTTGTCTTGCTTCTTTTAGCATTTTACCTCATTGTGGCCTGGTGTTCCACAGTATCCACATTTCATTGGTACCCTTCCTTGATTTGATTCTGTCATCTTGCCAACCTGAAGGTATATTGAGAGACCTTTCTACTTGAAGTTTGGGCTGCTTATTGCTTATGTCACTTTGCTTATCTAGGTGCGATCTTTCATTTTGATTTTGTTCATCAATCTTACGAATCTCTTGCAATTCTGTCTCCAATTGTAAGGCTTTGCCTATAGCTAAATTAAAATTCTTTAAGTCCCAAGTAGCCAAGCCTTTTCTTGACTTTGGTCATAGGCCTGGTATAAACTACCTGGTCTATAGGCTCTCATCTCCTTGGATGTATGGGGCATACTTCATTAGTCTGCTAAATGTGGCTTCATACTAGATAACGGATTGATTCCCTTGAATTAGATCCATAAATTCCCTTGAATGTGGCTTCATACTAGATAACTGCTTGTTTGGTCACCAAAGGTACATATTTGTCCTTGAATTCTTGGGTAAAGTTCTCCCAAGTCTGAGGAGTTCGTGCTTCTGTCTATCTACTCTTAACATTTTGCCACCAACTTTTTGTAGGCTCTATAAAAAAAATATGACAAATCATACTCTTTGTTCACCCAAATATCTCAAGGTTTTGAATATATTATCCAAGTCCCCCAGCTATTCTGTTCCTTTGCAGTTATCTGGTTCTCCATAGAACTTTGGGGGCTGAAATTGCAGAAACCATTCCAAAGCTCGATCATCCGGAACTATTTTTAAGGTTCCAACTTTACTAGCTGGTTGCTAAGTCGGCTGTTCACGTCTTTATCTTTCATGATACATTAACTTTGCTAGTAGATTCACATATGGTTGGTTCATTGAGGGTGTCTAAGAAACTTCCTCATTGGGTAGGTGACGTGAGTAAATGAGTGCTCCTCAACCAGAAGCAAGGCGTGTATAAGCCCGTCATCTCGGGGGTTTCCATCTCAGACATATCCTTATAGGTGTAGAAGCATTACTACTACCTTGGATGCCATTATTTCTCAAGATTTCAACCCTATGAACACAGTCATAATCTAAGCTTCAACTAACTTAACTCATTATTATTCGAATAAAGAAAGTACGAACAAAAAAAATTGAACACCAAAACTTAACAACTCAAGGTCAACAAGAAAATTTACATATAGTCATTATAGATAAAGGTCGTTAACATTACGTTAATATTAACATAGATAAAGGTCACATTCAAGTTCAAAGATTAAGCTAGCCGGCTACCTAGTCGAAGTAAAATTGATGGGTAATAGCAATATACATACATACATACATACATACAGATATACATAAATAGAAAAAATAAAGAAAAAGATAGTTTTGCTATAGGCTAGAACTACAAGCCGTTGATACTGCCAGTTTATGTACACAAAATTTGATAAGCATACATTTGCCAAGTCACCTAGTTGGACTCATCTGCATTCATAATGCCTGACTTATAGTCCTTAACATCATCCATCCCCTTTGGTCCCTCACTATCATTGTGCCTGATCTTATTAAGCTTATCTGGACCTTCTGCAACATCATCTTAACCCTTATCAGGGTCTTTTTCCATGGGGTCTACAACAGGAGCCTCTATTGGGTTCCTAGCTGGCCTCTCATTCAGGTGTATACCTAGTTGGTGTCCCTAATGAGGGAAGGGGCAAACTCTCATGGGCCCTGCCTCAGTGTCAATGTTAACGCCTACTCTAATCACTTGCTCTATGGCCTAGTAGTTCTATGCCATCATCCTACTGTCTCTCTCATTAGAGGATGGGGCTTATTTGTTGTTCTCCTATACTTGACCTCTAGCACTCGGAATATTTGCTCTATCTGATTACATATCTCTCAAAGTTCCTCAATTTGGTTAGCAACTGTTCTAATACAATTTTCCTCTCTTTCGACACTCCCTATCATCGTATTAAGCATATAGTCTCTTACTCCAACTGATGATCTCTATAAGCTCATCTCCATTCTTTTATTTTGTAAGGTTTGGTACATATCGTAGAGTTTCACTTCTAATCTTTAGCATGTCTGGGAGAGGCATTCCTTATCCTCTTCAAGTGCTGCAAGCTTTTCTTTCAACTCTCTAATGTCATCCTCATTCGCAGGTGCTTTTCCTCGATTAGAGCTGCTAGCCATCCTACAATAAAATCATAAAATTGATAACAAATATATAGTTCATACTCATGCCTTAGGATCATATTATATTCTAATGATCTTGAGTTACCCTAACAGTCTTGTCATATCCCTAAGTGCACATTTGAGCTATTGCAAGCATAAGTCACTATAGGTTCTATTGCAAGTTTACGCCTAGGTCTTCTAAAACTAGGTTTTGATACCACCTATGATACCCTACTCAGGGTTACCCTAAGTTGAGATATCAAACAATTCAATCTTACATGAAAACCAGTAACATGAATGATAGGCCTAAAAAGTTTCCTTTCAAACATTATAACAAGTCAAGCAATGGAATTTACATGTTAATTGATACCATTAACAACAACATTCATACCCAAGACTATTCTTAAGAGTAACAAGCATATATGTACAATCTCAAAGTATCCTAAGCATCTCTGACACTTCACATCATCTCTAAGGATCACATGCAACATACATACGGCCCATACGAACATAACCACATCTAATAATAACAAAAGGGAATATCTATTCAAGCCTGATCTAAACTTTCATTCCTAATGAAGCTTATATGCAAAATTAAGAGAAAACAGGGGTACATCCAATGGACCTAGTGAGGGATATACTATTAACCAGTAATGAAAATCTATCAAGGAATGAAAATGAAATCAACAAGCAGTACAAGTGCAGTTAGAATTTAAACAAGTACGACCATAGTAATAGGAAATTCTCTTACCTTATTTCTCTAGTAACAGTTCCAAGCAAGCAAGAATGAGTGCAACAAGTAATCCCTAATAATATATGCATTCTAATAAAACCAACAAAACAAGTAAAACATGCATATATTCAACTTGTACCATTTAAACAAGTATTTCCAAGCGTGATAGCTTGGCATACAATTGTTGTGCCCATACGGACTGTATAGCGCACTGTAATGCCCAGAGGGAAATCCCTAGTGTACTGTCGATACCTAGGGGGAAATCCTTAGCATGTCATGGACACCCAGGCGGATTGCAAGACATGTTCCATGTATCCTAGCATTCCACATAGGACTAGCACTCAATCCAAGTATAATCTTCATGCAAGTGCAACATATGCGACAAGTACATTAGGTACCAAATTAAGTAATAAGGTTTGCCAATGAGGCAATATATACTACTGGCAAGTATAGATACACTAACTAGCCAAGTAACATGATACAAGTACATGTGTATGCCAACAAGGCATCTGATAATGATTTAAGATAGAACAAGTATGATTAAGACATGTATCTATTAAGATTGCTTCCTAACATTTTTGGATTATGCTTTGTAAATTCAAACTTATATGGTATCTCCTAATGTGATTAAGTTAAGTAGTCAATTCATGCAACAAATCTAAAATTTCCATATGAAGAACCAAAAATATTTTTGCTATAATACCATTACATTATCTAAGGTGGCCGCACACTTGGTATATTATCATTACAACATTCAAAAAGCAAATTATGGCATCGATTCTAGAAGATATCAGAATCTACTATTTAAACAAGTAGTATCTTTATTGTATAGTCATGTTAGTGCATTAAGAGTAGTTAGGAATACTTCAATACTCTTCACTCCTAAAAAACCCAGTAATTTAGTATTTTGGTTTATGTTCGTAAGGTCAGGAGAAGTTAGTATTGCTGGTTGTACTTGTTTTTGTTATCTTGCTAATAATATTTGCAGGTTCAAAATCTTAAGTCCTTTAGCTTAGGTAGTGGAGTAGGCTTGTCGATCTACTATAAATATCTTGTCTAATTTATTTATATTTATGCTTTTGTTGGAATTTTGATTATATCTGGAACTTCTAGTTTATTCTCTATTTTACTACTTAACTCATTTGAGTCCATTACCTTTTTGGGTCTCTATTTTCTTTCAATTGGTATCAGAGTTGAGGGCTCATATATATAAGTTTAACAACTTGAGCTAATAATTCCGAATGGCTTTTTCAAGCTTTGATGTGTATGCAGCAGGTCAATCCCACACTTGTTCCCCTCTATTCGATGGGACCAACTACTCGACATGGAAAAATAGAATTAAGGAATTCTTAATAACACTGGACTATGATTTATGGAACATAGTTACTGATGGGCCCCTTGTCCCCACCAATAAAAGCAAATCCTCAATAGGAAAATTGGAACTTACTGCTGAGGATAAAAGAATACTCTCAATGAATGCAAAAGAAAAAATATCCTTTCATGTGCCTTAGTCTAAGAAGAATACAATCGTTTGAGCACATGCATTTCTGCCAAGGATATGTGGAACATGCTTCAAGTCACCCACGAAGGGACTTCACAGGTAAAATTAGAGCATATTTCATTACTTACTTACCATTATGAGACGTTTTCTATGAAAACAAGTGAAAAAATTAGTCAAATATTTGCTCAATTTATGGAGATAGTAAATCCCATGTTTACATTGGGAAAAATCATATCTAAAAGTGAATAGGTGTAGAAGTTTCTAAGATCTCTACCAAAGGAGTGGAATCCCAAAGTCATAGCTATCCACGAAGCAAAGAATCTTGAAAAATTGACTATGGGAGAGCTAATTGGCTCGCTCATGTCTCAAAAAATGACACTTCTAAGCAAGGAAGAAAGTTTCGATAACAATAGCAAGAAAAATATTGCTTTCAATGCTAATTAAAGAGAATGGAATAAAGATTATGGTGACATGGATGAAGAAACAGTCAATGAAGAAATTGCCATGATAACTAAGCGACTTCAACATCTTACCCAAATAAAAAATTGCTTTAGGAGAGATCCCAAAACAAACTCAAGAAGAAACATTGGGGAATTCTGAACAGAGCAGGTTGTCTATCATGAATGCCATGAAGTAGGGCACAAAAGGTTGGACGGTCCAAAACTGAAAAGAAGCCCAAAACTTGAAAGAAATCCAAAATAAAGAGCTATGATAAAGAAAATTATCTCATGGTTGACGAACAGGTAACTTTACAGTCTTAATTAAGTTTCAGCAGCTTCAACTATGATTATGTAAAAGATCTTGATATTTATGTTGAATGCTATAATCAACTAACTGAACTTCAAATTTAGATAGATCTCTTTAAGGAACAGTTAGAGACTACTCTAAATGAAAAGGAAGAGCTGGTATTTCATTATGATAAGATCATAAAGAAAAAAAGAGAGGAAAGAAATAAATTAGTTGAGAAGAACCAGTCTCTTGAAAGTGAAATTCAATGTTTGCTAAATGACAACTACAATTTGAAAAGAACCATTAAAGGCAAAAAAAAAAAAAAATTGATTCTAGCCATGAAAACACAAGATTTTTTCAAAGGACATATCATTATTGTTCAAAAAGGGGTCACTTAGCTCATAAATATATGATAAAAAGAGAAGTTGGAATCAAGTATGTGTGGGTTCCGAAGTCTAACAATTCAGGACCCAAAAAAAATTGGGTACCTAAGTCCACCATTCCTTGTGTTGCAGGAACCAGTCAAGAAAGAAGCTCAAAAGGACTTTTGGTATCTGGACAGTGGATATTCCAGACACATGACAAGAAACAAGTTGTTCTTTTCTTAAATACAAAAATACAATGGAGAAAATATACTGTTCACCGATAAAACAAAAAGTAAAATCATTGGCAAGGGAACAGTAGGAAACAGAGATAGAACTTTCATTGAAAATGTATGGTTGGTAGATGGGTTGGAGCACAACCTTCTCATCATAAGCTAATTATGTGATAATGGCTATCAGGTATATTTCAAACCCTCTAAATGTGTGGAAACTAAGCACGACGAAATAGGTTTCACTGCAATTAGGGAAAGAAACATTTATTATATAAACTTATATGATCTTTTTAAATAGAACGTAGAATGCGTAGTCACTACCAATGATTCATGCTGTATTTAGCATAGATGTGTTAGTCATGCTAGCATGAAACTCTTAAATCAGTTGGTTAAAAAGGATTTGGTGAAAGGCATCCCTAAAATAAAGTTTTCAAAAATCAAAATATGTGATGCATGCATGAAAGGCAATCAAGAGAGAACATCTTTTCAACAAATAAATGATGTTGCATCCTCAAAACCTCTGGAACTTCTGCATCTTGACTTGTTTGGACCTATGAAAACTTAACCTTTCGGTGGAAACAAATACATCTTTGTCATTGTAGATGATTTGTTTCAATAAACATGGGTAAAGTTTCTTTCGCACAAAAATGAAGCTCTGCATCATTTCATTACACTCTCAAAGAATGTCCAAAATGAAAAAGGACCTTTGATTAAGACCATTAAGAGTGGTCATAGCATAAAATTTAGGATCATAACTTCACCGCTTTTTGTAATAATGCTATATACAATCACAATTTTTCTGCTCTAAGAATACCCCAACAAAATGGGGTGGTTGAAACAAAAAATAGTCTTGCAGGAAATGGCTTGTATTATGTTGAATGAGTACAATCTTCCCAAACACCTTTGGGTCAAGGTAGTCAACATTGTATGCTATGTCATTAATAGAGTCTTTTTGAGAACATTTATGAGAAAGACCCCATACGAACTCTGGAAAGGTAAGATACCTAATATATCTTATTTTTGTGTATTTAGGTGTAAATTTCATATCTTGAATGATAGAGATCAACTTGCCAAATTCGATCCAAAATTAGATGAGGGAATATTTGTTGGCTACTCAACATATAGTAAAGCGTATAGAGTGTTTAACAAGAGAAAATGCTACGCAAAAATCTATGCATGTGGTATTTAATGAAACTGACCCTTTTCTTGCCAAGGATTCGTTGAGCATAGAAACTATAGGTTTTGATTAAGTGATAGAAGTAATTTAACAAGAAAAAGAAGGAGAAAGAGATACACCTAAAAATCCTACCAAGATAGTCTCAACTACCATTGGAACTTTCAATGAAGGAATTGGAGATAAAACTAGCAAATTCAAACATGCGTCAAGCCATCCAACACATAACATAATTGGAGACCCTGATGCTGGAATTATTACAAGGTCCAAAGCTAAAATAATTGATACACATCACTCTGACCTTGTATTTTTGTCCTATGTAGAACCCTGCAATATAAATGAGGTACTTAACGATAATTCCTGGCTGAATGCAATAAAAGAAAAATTCAATCAATCTGAGAAAAACCAGGTCTGGAACTTAGTAATGAGACTTGAAAATTACTTGGTAATTGGTACTAAATGGGGTTTTGAAACAAACTAGATGAACATGGTGAAGTTGTTAAAAATAAAGCTAGACTTATTGCAAAAGGGTACTCTCAATAAGAGGGTATTGATTATGATGAAACTTACGCACTAGTTGCACATTTTGAATCTATTCGTATGTTGCTAGCTTATGCATCACATAAGAACTTCACTCTCTACCAAATGAATGTTAAAAGTGCTTTTTTAAATGGACATCTAAAAGAAGAATTTTTTGTTGAACAACCTCCTAGTTTCAAAAGCTCAAAATTTCTAAATCATGTTTTTAAATTATCAAAAGCTCTTTATGGGTTGAAATAAGCCCATAGAGTATGGTATGATCATCTAAGTTCTTTTATGATCTCGAAAGGATCATATGGGCAAAGTAAATACTACACTCTTTACACTAACATCAAATGGCATTTACTACTTGTTCAAGTATATGTGAATGACATAATTTTTAGTGGTACTCATAAAGATCTTTGTGATGAATTTGCGTCATGTATGACAATGGAATTTGAAATGAGTCTCATGGGTGAGTTAAAGTTTTTCTTTGGACTTAAAATCAAACAAACTACTATTGGAATTTTTATATCTCAAGAAAAACACACTAAGGAACTCTTGCAGAAATTTAGAATGTAGGATTGTAAAGAGTCCAGTGTTTCCATGGTTTCATCTACTAACCTAGAGCTTGATCTTGATGGTAAAGTGTAGATGAAACAACATATGGAGGCATGATTGGAAGCTTGCTGTATCTAACATCCAGTCGCCCAGATATGCTATCTGCAACTAGCATGTGTGCTTGATTTCAAGGACAACAAAAGAGTTATATCTCAAAGTTGTAAAAAGAATCCTTCGCTATCTCAAAGAAACTACCAACAATGACATTTGGTACCTCGATCCAAAAATTTTGATCTTGTTGGATATTTTGACGTTGACTATGCAGGGTGCAAGATTGATCGTAAGAGCATTACTAGAACTTGCCAATTATTAAGGTCATATCTAGTAAGTTGGTGTACAAAGAAACAAAGTGTGGTGGCTATGTCAACAACTAAAGCTAAATATACGGTGCTAAGTAATTGCTGCTTCCAGGTATTATGGATGAAACAAACCCTCAATGATTATATATTACAATTTCCTTGCATATCTATCTTATGTGACAACATTAGTGCTATTTGTATTACAAAGAATCTAGTCTATCACTCACGCACAAAACACATAGAAATAAGATACCACTTCATTAAAGATCATGTCCAAAGAGGTGATGTTTGCATATCTTTTGTTGATACACACAATCAGTTGGTTGACATCTTCACTAAACCACTTCCTGAGGAAAGATTCGGTTTTCTCAAACAAAAATTAGGATTAATTCCTTTTTCCATCTCTTCATGATTTATATTTGGAATGTAAATCTCATTCATGTTTGACAAGTGTAGTGTTTTTTGGCAAGATTATATTTTCCTTTTATATATAAAAAAACATGGGGAAGAAATTTTTGAAAGAAAAAAAACTGAATGTTAAACCATCTGCCTCTCATGCAAAAAAACCAACATAAAACCTCTTATCTTTCTGAGTCCTCCCTATTACCTCTTCAACCATGCCCTTTTCAATGGTGAAAATTCTGTCCCGTTGGTGCTCTTCCTCCTCATCCTCTATGGATGATAATCCCATCTCACCTTCCCAAACACTTGTGGACTATGTGTCCGACTTAGATGACCTTCTTCCATCCCCTTGCATTTTATTTTTTGCTAAAACCTTAAAAGATGTCCACCCTTTATCTCTGCCTTCGCTGTCCTCTTCTCATTTGCCCTCTGCACCCATTACTCCTCTATTTTCCTTGCCCTCCTTTCTCTCTCACTTCTTTATTGATTCTTTGTTCAATCACTGGGATTTCTCTACTATACCTACATCTATCAAATTTCTTAAACCCCATGCTGAAAGCTTTTCTTTTTAAATATTCTGGCAAGAAAACTCAATTGCGGATGCCTAATAGACTTCTTTGATATTTCTCCATCTACTGCTCTAAAATGAGTTGTACAAATAGGGTGGAAATATATGATAGAGATTAGTGAGACTGTCTATTCTCTAATGGTTTGTCTCTTTTACGTTAATCTCATTGTGATTGAAGGTAATGACCTTGTTGCTTTCTTTCTTCAATCAAATATCCTTGGTACATCTCTTTGTCTTACTATTAAGAAAATCAATCGTTATCTTGGGCTTTCATATTTTGGTAAACAATTTTTTGCTTATGGTGAATGGTGTACCTTTGAATGTTTCAATCTTATTCACACCAAGCAGTTATTCTGGGATGGGAAATCTCCTAAACTAGCCAAGGGTTTTGCGCTAAAACTTCTTCCTATCGACTATTTTTCCTTTATTGCTTTATCATGCTCACTATACTTTCTAGTTCCTCTACTAGTGGAGATTACTCCATTGATATGAACTGCCTATAGATTTTATTTCTGTACATGGCAATCATTGGGTAGTTTGTAAACATTGGCTATATTATCTTGCACAACATGATCTACGGCCTTCGCTATACCTCCAAAAACCTGCCATACTACATGTTACTTACCTATATTGTTTATTTTGAAAATATCTTTCTTCCATCATTCTAGGTTGAGGAATCGAGTGAGCGAAAAGTAGCAGACCTCTCTAATCTTAAGAAAATATAGATTCAAATTGGAGGGAATGGGGTATGGTTCAAAGGAACCTCCAACTCTACTACTATTCCTTCTTCTCCACAACGTACCACTCATTGCCACCTTGGCAAAAGGCTCCTCTATGTCTTTGATCCCTCTGTTTAAGAAGTTGACTCTATCGCCTCTGAAGATGTTATTTTTAAATGCAAAAATAGGCTACCAGATGCTCTCAAGCCATCCTTTTTTCTTGTTGTTTAGAGTATTGCATCCTCCATTGATCATCTTAAAACCAAACATTTTGAGTTCATTAGCACAGTCGAAAATAAATTTTGAGGTGCAAAACCAAAATTGATGACCTTTAAGATGAAATCAAGGATATTTATTTTTCCCTATTCAAATGTTCTCAAAGTCCTTGAGCTTTTTGATGATGAAGGGGAGGACTAAATTCAAAGTTGTTTTTGTACTGATGGATGAAATTTTCTGATAACTGTGCTTGATGGTTATATTAGCATAAGATTGATGTTTTGGTACTACTTTTGCAACCGATGCACTAATGCTCTACTACTCATGCTTAAAACTATTTTCTTCAAGTGTTTTTGGTTCCTTTCATATTTAAGCATACTATTTATGTCTTTTATGTTTGGACAACTTTTTCAACTTATGTACTTAAACATATGCATCTTTGTCTCTTCTGTGTCTTAAATTATCTCAAGTAGGGGGAGAAAAAGTTTATGCATCATTTAACTATTTGAATTTGACCTGTGCTACAACATATTTAGATAAGGGGAGGAAAACAGATGTCATCATCAAAAAGGAAGAGACTATTAGGATTGCTTCCTAAAACCATACTTTGATTATGCCATGTAAATTCAAACTTATATGGTAGTCCCAATGTGATTGAGTTAAGTAGTTAATTAGTGCAGTAAATCCAAAATTTCCATATGAAGAACCAAGAGTATTTTTGGCATACTACTATCACATCATCTAAG
Source organism: Jacaranda copaia (assembly GCA_014898725.1). NCBI lineage: Eukaryota > Viridiplantae > Streptophyta > Magnoliopsida > Lamiales > Bignoniaceae > Jacaranda > Jacaranda copaia. Next base: position 836,209 of record JACGDI010005241.1, on the reverse strand, counting down.
GCAACTGCACACTTGGTATATTACTAGTATAGCATTCCAAGAGAAAATTGTGGCATCAATTCTAGAAGATATCATAATCTACTATTTAAATAAGTAGTATCTCTATTATATAAGCATGTTAGTGCATTAAGAGTAGAAAGGAATACTCCATTACTCTTTACCCCTGAAAAACCCAGTAATTTAGCATTCTAGTTTATGTCCGTGAGGTTAGAAGAAGTTAGCACTGTTGGTTGTACTTGTTCTTGTTATCTTGCTAATAATATTTGTAAGTTCAAAATCTTAAGTCCTCTGGCTTAAGTAGTGGAGTAGGCTTGTTGAATCACTATAAATACCTTGTCTAATTTATTTATATTTCTTCTTTCATTGGAATTTTGGTTATATCTGAAACTTTCAATTTATTCTCTATTTTACTACTTAACTCCTTTGAGTCAATTACCCATTTGGGTCACTATTTTCTTTCAGTATCAATCAAGACAGAAGGGAGTTTTAGGTGCCAGAATAATTAAGAACAATTCAACAGAGCGATACAAGATGAACCCATACATAGGTATACAATAAAATAGATCGAATATGATCAAGTGTACGATCAGGTACGAATCTTAAGTAACAAGCTAGAACAATCAATCATGTTATGAGCAGGTATAGTCAAGCACATTGACCTTTGCAGGGGTTTTGCCATAAAAATAATAGATATGACAAGGCCAAATGATAAACCCTTATAGGGGTTTCCAACAAGTATGAGTATGCTTATACAAGCAATAACCAGAGTGGGAGAACGTCACATCTATTAGCTTAGGAAACACCGTTAAAAGTCACAATCACTAATCCTTAGGTTCTATCTCTTTGCCACCTAACTAAGATAGCATAATTACAGTCAAAATCCACCTTTGGCTTTATAATACATCAACATCAGCTTATAATAATTCAAGATCACCAATTAACCTATTAACATGATAATTTAAAGCTTAACAACTCTATCATCTTGGCAAAATAGCTAACAACATTAGTGTTTCCCAAGTACATTCAATTCCCACATCCATTTCATATATAAAAAATACTAGCCTATTTTTATACCATTTCATCATTTTAGCTCAACATCTCGTCAATAGCATAATTCCAAGATTACCTTATTTTATATATAAACCAAGGGTATCATAATCTCAAGCATTGCACAAATATTAATTCCTAATCAATTTCCAAATCAATTGGCAATCATATACTATTTAACTTATAATATAACCCTTAACACCGTATCTAAGTCCAATTCTTGGCATTATATAGGAGTTAAGGTCTAAAATTCGTATTTCTAAACTCCTTATTCCTCGTATGGGATCAATTAACACATGCATGCACATATGACATATCATCTTATCTCAAAATTTGATTCTAGGCAAGGAACAAGGGTAGATAGGTCTAGTACAACATGTATAACATGTGTATAAATAGCATGATACAACTAAATAAAATCTAAATTCACCACTGAGGGTTTAAAATCACAAACTAATAACACCAAAGCAATTGTCGTGTCGAGAAGAAGATACTGTATATCCATTGTTGTTGAAAAACTGATAACCACCATGGAAATGTTTCTTTTAACAAGAGCTTTCCAACATCGCCATGGATTGCCTTTAGAACATCTCTCTTTGATCAGCATGCTGCTGCCATTAAAACCCCTATGCAAGGTCACCATCGCATTCCTTGAGCTGAGGGCTTCCTAATCATTCATCCAGAACCTTATTTTGACCTCTCAATCACCGACAACCAAGTGACCTACGAGGTGGATATTTTTTGCCTTGTTGCCACCAGTGGTTTAGTCTAAGTTGCTATGCATGTGTATGTAGGTGTGGCTGGAGAGAGAAGGTAGGTGTGTAGTTAGTGAAGTTTGGTGAGAGCTTGTTTGGGGAAGAGAGTTCACTGGGGTGTGATGGATGATAGGTCACAAGTTTTAAATAGTAAGAAAGGAAGAATAAGGAAATAAATAGTGATGAGAAGAAGTTTGCCAAGTTTTACAAAATCAAATTTTTGAAATTTGTACTTCAGTCCCTAAAGTTTATAACATGAAATCAAGTCTATAGAAATTATAATTTTAACTACAAAACTTCATAAAATAATTAAATATAAAATTCATGAAAATTTTAAATAGTTGCCAGATTATAAATGTAATCAAGAAAATTCTAGAGGTGTTACAAACTCCTCCCTTAAAAGAATATGGTCCTCAGATTCTCACCTGAAACTTGGAAGAGTTTTGGGTATTGTTAGTGCATAAGATCTTTTCCCTGATATGTTGCTTCTTTGATGTTATAGTTGCGCCATAACACTTTCACTTGAGGAATCCTTTGATTTCAGAGTTCTCAAACTTGCCGATCTAAGATACATATAAGTTGGTCCTCATAGGTTAGGTCACTCTTCAATTGCATGCTATCAGGCGATATAACATGAAAAGGGTTGGGATAGTGCTTCCGTAGCTGCAACACATGGAAGATGTTATGTATTTCTCCCAGATCTTGAGGTAGCTTGAGACGATATGCAACTGATCTTATTCTTTCATAGATCTCATAGGGCTTAACATACCTCGAACTAAGTTTTCCACCCTTGTCAATTCTTCTGACTCATTTTCTTGGGAAAACTTTGAGGAATACTTGATCTCTAACTTCACCAGTGCTTTCTCAATTATCTCCTATATCAGCATAGGTCCTATGGTGTTCAGAGACTGATTAGTACTACTCTTGTGTTTCTCAAGGTCCCAGTGTACTGGAGATCAACATTTCCTGTCGTATAGAGCTTCGTATAGTGCTATCTGAATGGTTGATTGATAGTAGTCATTATAGGAAAATTTGATCAACAAAAGATATCGCATCCAATTCTCTCTAAAGTCTGGCACACAAGCCCTTAGCATGTCTTCCAAAATTTGAATAACCTATTATGATTACTCGTCTGTTTGAAGATGTGCAGTGGAATTGAATTTAAGTTTTGTTCCCAAATGTTCCTATAAATATTTTTAGAGTCTTAATGTAAGTTTTGAATCTTGATTCGATACAATATAGGTCGAGGCTCCATGTAGTCGAACAATTTCCTTAATATACAACTCTACTAATTTTTTGACTCAGTAGTGTGTTTCCATTGGCAAGAAGTGCGGTGATTTAGTCAAGCAGTCTAGTATAACCCAGACATTGTTGTATTCCCCTCGAGTGGTTGGCAACCCGATTACAAAGTCTATAGTGACCTATTCTCATTTCCAGTCAGGAATTGGGAGTAGTTGTAGTAAATTTGAAGGTCGTTGGTGCACTGCCTTCACTAATTGATAACTTAGACATTTTTGTACAAAATCTACTATATGTCTTTTCATACTTTCCTACTAGAATTATTTCTTTAAGTCTCAGTACATTTTGGCTCCTCTAGGATATATCGTATACCTCATTTTATGTGCCTCTTTTAATAGTTTCTCTTTGATTTCTTTCAACAAATAAATATTTTTGCAAAATAAGAGGGTGCCTTGCTCATCGACATTAAACTCGAGTCCCTCAGTGCTTCTGACACTTTTTTTTTGTTTCTATACCCGTTCATCTTTAGCTTAAGCTTATCGAATCTCGTTATACAGTTCTAGCAATACTTTTATCCTAGAAACCCAAGCATGCTGCTTATATTTTAGCACAGAACCCAACTTTCTACCTTTGGATGTTTCTATGGCTTGTAAATGAGTCAACCCAGCTTTTTGGATTAGGGCATCAACCACTACATTAGCTTATTAGGGTTGTTAGGTGATGGAGAAATCATAGTCTCTCAGGAATTCCATCCACGGATACTGTCTCAATGTTTAGGTCTTTCTGTGACTGCAAATACTTAAGGATTTTGTGGTTAGTATACACTTCAAATGTAGCACCATAAAGGTAATGCCTCTATTTTGATAATGCAAATATGACCACAACTAGCTCAAGGTCATGTGTTGGGTAATTTTCTTCATGGGGTTTTAATTTTCTAGAGGTATAGGTGACAACACATCCTTTTTGCATCAGCACACATCCTAACCTCTTATTAGAGGCATCTGTATACACCTAAAAACCTTCTAAGCCATCTGGAAAAGCTAAGACTGGAGCTGTAGTTAGCTATTATTTTAATTCCTAAAATCTCCTTTTGTAATCACCACTCCCATCGAAGGGCTGATCCTTTTGCATCAACTTAGTTAACAAGCCAGCTATCTTAGAGAAATCCTAAATGAATCTTCGGTAATAGCCAGCTAACCCAAAGAAACTTTTGACTTTTGTAACATTGTTTGGGCATTTCCAGTTGACAATGGCTTCCACTTTAGAGGGGCCAACTTTAATCCTATTTTGAGTGATGACATGCCCCAAAAATGTTATTCTCTCTATCCAAAATTTGCACTTGCTAAATTTAACATATAACTGATGTTCTTTTAAGGTCCTGAGGATAATGTGCAAATACCTGGCATGTTCTTCTTTAGTCTTAGAGAATACCAGAATGTCATCAATAAAGATAACAATGAACTGATCTAGGTAAGGTCTAAAAATCCATAGCATTTCTACTATGCCTGGATGCCATTATTTCTCAAGATTTCAACCCTACGAACATAGTCACAATCCAAGCCTTAGCCAACTCGACCTACCATTATTCAAATTAAGAAAGTATGAACAAAATAAATTAAACACCAAAACGTAAACAACTTAAAGTCAATAAGAAAATTTACATATAGTTATTATAGATAGAGGGCCTTAACATTAAGTTAATATCAACATTGATAAAGGTCACGTTCAGGTTCAAAGACTAAGTCAGCTGACTACCTAGTCGAAGAAAATGTGATGGGCAGTGACAATATACATATATATATAAATAAAAGAAATAAAGGATAAGATAACTTTGCTATAAGCTACAACTATAAGCCGCTGATACTACTAGTCTATGTTCATAAAATTTGATAAGCATATGATCGCCAAGTTGCCTAGTTAAACTTATCTACATGTGTAACATCTGACTCAAAGTCCTCGACATCATCTATCTCGTCTAGTCCCTCATTATCATCATCTTCAATCTCTTCAAGCTCTTCTGAACCCTCTGCAGCATCGTCTAAACCCTCATCAAGGTCCTTCTCTATGGGGTCTACAACAAGTGCCTCTACTAGGTTCCTAGTTGGACTTTCATTGATGTGCACACCCAATTGGTGTTCTTGATGAAGAAGGGGGTGAACTCTTATGGGCCCTATCTTAATGTCAATGTTGACACCTACTCCAATCACTTGGTCTATGGCCTGGTGATAGTGTGCCATCATCCTACTAATCTCTCCCATTACAGGGTAGGGCTCATTTGTTGATCTATTCTACTCAACCTCTAGTGCTCGAAATGTCTACTCCATCTAATTATATATCTCTCAGAGTTCCTTGATTTGGTTGGTAGCTATTCTAACATGAATCTCCTCTCTCTACACTCTTTATTATTCTATCAAACATGTAGTCTCTTACCCTAATTGATGACCTGCATTGACTCGTTTCCATTCTCTCATTTTGTAAGGTTTGGTGCATATCATAAAGTTTTGTTTCTAATCTTTAGCACATCTAAGGGAGGCATTCCTTATCTTCTTCAACTATGCAAGCTTCTTCTTCAACTCTCCAATGTCATCCTCATTAGCAGGTGCTTTTCCTCAGTTAGAGTTGTTAGCCATTCTACAATAAAATCACAAAATTGATAACAAGTAATATAGTTCATAGTCATGCTATAGGATCTTATTATATTTTAACAATCTTAAGTTACCCTAACAGTCTTGTCATATCCCAAACTGCATATTCGAGCTGTCCTAAATAGAATTCACGATGGGTTCATTACATGTTCATGACTAGGTTTTCTAAACCTAGGCTCTGATACCGCTTGTGAATCCCCACTCAGGATAACCCCAAGCTAAGATATCAAATGATTCAATCTTACATGAAAACCTATAACATGAATGATAGGCCAAAAATTTTCCTTTCAAATATTATAATGAGTCAAGTAGTGGAATTTACATCTTAATTGATGCCAATAACAACATCATTCATACCAAAGACTATTCTTAAGAGTAACAAGCATATATGTACAATCCTAAAGTATCTTAAGCATCTCTGACACATCAAATTATCTCTAAGGATCACATGCAATATACATGTAACTATAACATAAGGGAACAACTCGTCAAGCCTGAACTGAACTTTCATTCCCAATCAAACCTGTTTGTAAAATTAAGAGGAAATAGTTGTATGTCCAATGGACTTAGTGAGAGATATACAATTAAGCAGTGATGGGAATCTATCAAGGAATGAGAACATCTTAATTAATTTAAAATCAACAAGCAATACAAGTGCAATAGAAAACTGTCCTACCTTATTGCTCCAAGAACAGTTACAAGCAAGCAAGAACGAGTACAACAAGCAATCCCTGACAATATATGCATTCCAATAAAACCTACAAAATAAGTAAAACATGCATATATTCACCTTGTACCATTCAAAAAAGTACTTCCAAGCGTGGCAGCTTGGCATACAATTGGTGTGCCCATACGGATTTATAGCGCACCACGAAGCTTAGGGGAAAATCCCTAGTAGACGGCTGATACCTAAGGGGAAATCTATAGTGTATCATGGACACCCAGGCGAACTGCAAGGTATATCTTATGTATCCTAACATTCTATGTGAGATTGGCACTCAACCTAAGTACAATCTGCAAGCAAGTACAACATGTGCAACAAGTACAATAGATACCCAATCAAGCAATAGGTTGCCGACAAGGTAACATAAGCGACTAGCAAGTACAAATAAACCAACTAGCCAGGTAACGTGATACAAGTACATGAGTATACTGGCAAGGTATCTGATAATGATTTAAGATAGAACAATATGATCAAAGCATGTATTGATCAAGACAGAAGGGAGTTCTGGGTGCTAGAACAATTAAGAATGATTTGATAGAGCGATACAAGTATAAACCTATACAAGGGTATACAATCAAATAAATCAAATACGATCAAGTGTATGATTAGGTATGGATCTCAAGTAATGAGCTAGAGTAATCAATCATGTTATGAACAGGTACATTCAAGCACATTAACCCTTGCAGGGGTTTTACCACAAAAATAATAGATATAACAAGGCCAAATGACAAACCCTCACAGGGGTTTCCAACAAGTATGAGTAAGCTTATACAAGCAATAACCCAGAGTGGGAGAACCTCACCTTTGTTAGTTGAGGAAACACCGTCAAAAGTCATAATCACTAATCCTCAGGTTCCACCTCTTTGCCACCTCACCAAGATAGCATACTTACAGTCAAAATCTACAGTTAACTTTATAATACATCAACATTATGCTTACAATAATTCAAGATCACCAATTAACCTATTAATATGATAATTTAAAGCTTAACAACTCTATAATCCTGGCAAAATAGCTAATAACATTAGTGTTATCCAAGTTCATTCAATTCCCACATCAGTTTCATATATCAGAAATACTAGCCCATTTTTATATCATTTGATCATTTTAGCTCAACATCTCGCCAATAGCATAATTCCAAGATTACCTTATCTTATATACAAACCAAGCGTATCATAATCTCAAGCATTGCATAAATATTAATTCCTAATCAATTTCCAAATCAATTGCCAATCATATACTGTTCAACTTATAATATAATTTTTAACACTGTATCTAAGTCTAATTCTTGGCATTATACAAGAGTTAAGGTCCAAAATTCATATTTCCAAACTCCTTATTCCTTTCATGGGATCAATCAACACATGCAAGCATATATGATATATCATTATCATCATATCTCAAGATCTAATTCTAGGCAAGGTACAAGGGTAGATAGATCTAGTACAACATGCATAATATGTGTATGTATAGCATGATACAATTAAATAAAGTCCAAATTTGCCACTGAGGATTTTGAAAGCACAAGCTAATAACACCAGAGTAATTGCCATGTCGAGGAGAAGATATTGTATCTCCGTCATCATCGAAAAACTGACAACCACCACAAAAATATTTCTCTCGATGAGGGCTTTCCAATGCCATATTTACTTTTAAGTTTTGAGGTTTCTAGCCATTGGAACGGGCCAAAATAGTTGTGAATCTCCTTCTGCCACCACTTTCCAATAATCATGCTGCCACTGTCAAAACCTCTATGCAAGATCACCACCGCATTCCTTGAGTTGAGGGCTTCCCAACCATCTATCTAGAACTTTGTTTCAACCTCCCAAATGCCGGCAATTGAGAGACCCGCGAGATGGGTTTTTTCTGCCTTTTTGCCATCGATAGTTCAGTCTAAGCTGCCGTGCATGTGAGTGTAGGTGTGGCCGAAGGGTAAGGATAGGTGTGTATTTAGTGAAGTTTAGTAACAACTTGGCTAGGGGGAGTTCTTCAGGGTATGATGGGGTGATGGGCTGTGGGTTTTGAAGGGGACGAAAGGAAGAATAAGGAATTGAATAGTGATGAGAAGAAGTTCGCTAAGTTTTATAAAATCAAATTTTTGAAATTTTCACTTCAGTCCCTAAAGTTTATAAAATCATGCAATTAGGTCTAGAAGGTTAGGAAAATTATATGGAACCCTTCGATTGACTTTGGTTATTCTATGCAAGCCTAATTGTTCCAAAATGTGGCCAATTAACTCCCCAAAAATTACATTTTGTCCCTAACAATTTTCAGGTAACATGAAATCAAGTCTATAGAAGTTATAATTTTAACCACAAAACTTCTTAAAATTATTAAATATAAAATTCATGAAAATTTCAAATAATGGCAATATGATAAATATAATCAAGAAAATTCTAGGGGTCTTAAATAATTAGATTACTTTCCAACCTGATAAACTAATCCAACCGTATGTGTATATTCTACTTTTCTATATTAATAAGTTTATGTCAAAATTAATTTAAATTCAAACTTCCAACCAATATCATCAATCATTACATCTCAATTAGCATTCAAAAAATACTATCAAAATTAATAAATTAAATACTACTAACATCAAATGATGCAACATTCAGATATCAACACCTATATTATCATTCCATAAACACTAAGGGTTAACAAAAATAATAACTTTAGAAATAATTTTCTATGTTTTAGTCCAAGGTTTCATTGCCCTAATTATTTTTAGATAGGATAAGTTAGGTTGGATTAAGTTTACTGGGTTATTGGATGATTTGCTTTTTTATTTTCAAGCTTAGTAGTTGATGTGAAAAATGTAACATAACCTTCTTGTTTTGTAGTTAGTTTTGGGTCCGACCTAATTTAACTCAAAGCCATAAATACCAAATCTAAGATCTTTTTTTAAGGTGGACCACGATTTGGTTGCTAGGTTGGTGGGTTTAATCTTAGCACCCATAATTCCTTTGTTTTCATTTTGCACTAATTTATGATCACTACCACCTTTTGTCCTCTTTCTTGATGTCTTTCTTGTTTTCTTCTCTTCTTCCCAATTATTTCTCTCCTTTTGTAGCTCTATGGGGGCCCAAGTATATCATCAATTGATGCCTTATTTAATAAAATCCATAGTGCAGAGCTACTTAATAGAGATAGATAGATGGATATTGAAACAAGGGAGATGCTAACTTATTGTTAATGGAGTGAATAAGGGAGAAAGAGACGTCTAGCATAAGGTAGCAATATCACCACCTTTGTTTCTCCAACACCTTTTGATCTTCTTCTTTTTCTTCTCTTCTTTTCAATGTTCTTATTCTATTTTCTTTTCCAACACCATCATCTACTACTACTTGTCTCTACCCTTTTTCTTATTGGGGCTTGTTTGCTTTAATGTATGGGGTATAATTGATTAATAAAATGAAAGATCACTTTTTGGCACATCAGAACAAAATAATATTATGGCATCCTCTCTCGGAGCATCACCCTAAGTAGAGGAGCCATTAATTCAAGCTTAAAATCTATTCCAATGATAACTAGGAAACATGAAATTTAACCATATCAAGCAGAACAAACACCTATAAACATGATATGTACAACCCATATGTCTTAAGTTCGTACATCATTCACATCATATATTTTAACCTAGGGTCTTGATTAGGTGGAGACTATATATAAAATCATATATCTAATCTATTATAAAATGACTTCAACCTAAAACATGATCCTTTTTTCTTTCATCTTGACCTGTCTGGAAAATAAAGATAATGAGGAGGGTGAGTCCTATGGACTCGATTAGGGATTACATAATAAAAATTGAAAAGAGGGATGAACTGGAATAACAAATGACAAGATCTTTTAATTACAATTGAGGTAATCAAATCAAGACTATCAAGAATCAATCTTTAAACTTGAAAGAGCACGAACATATAAACATTTAGTGGACCTATTGGCATCCTTCTTTATTGCTCCTCGATCAATTCAAGATAACAATCAATAACAATTAATTTGAGTACAAGCACTTTTACTTATCTCTCAATTTGCTCGAGCACACAACTCAATGTGTAACAAATCACTTATATGGCATGGTTGACACCTTGCCAGATCCCGCCACTCATAGTTCACTACCTCTAGCTATCTATAAGTCAGGATCTTAGGTGGGTACTAGTTGGAAGACTTATCACCGTCGGTCCATTCTGCTTGGCTATTTTTTTGAACCTAGCCCCAAGCCCATTCCCTTCGTGGCATCCCTAGGTGATAACTTCCTAAGGGCATCCGCATGGGTGACACGAAACAATGCCAATAGATAGAAATTCACTTTCAAGCAATAATAAGCACAATATTCAATAATGGCCGATAAGGCCTATTCTAATAATAAGATATATGAACAATCAAGAGAACTATCAATACGATTAGGTTTACTAGACTATTTCAATATAACATTTTCATTCATCAAGATCAAAAAAGGGTGAGCTAGAAAGGCTAGGGTATGAAAGACATATTCTAACAACATAAAGAGAGTTCTAGGTACTGAAACAACAAAACAGATTCGATGTCAAAGAATAACCCTTACATAGGGGTTCAAATCAAATATCAAATAATAGAACGAAATCAATATTGAATATTAACCCTCACAGGGGTCCGCAAATCAAATAGCAAATAACATTTTAAATTTTTAACAAATAGAGTACAAAGCAAAAAAAGAAAACCCGCATAAGGGCATATCATAATCACAGATAGATAGAAAGGTGCCAAAAAGGTATAACCTTATAAAGGTTTCCAACAATCACGAATAAGCTTATATAAGCAATAACCCAAAGTGGAAGAAACCTCACTTTAGTTAGCATAAAAATGCAGTTAAGGTCGCAGTCACTGATCCTCAGTCTCCACCTCATCGCCATCTAGCCAAGATAGTATAATTATAGTCAAAACCCTTGCTTGACTTTTAAATACATCATTATCAAGCTTATAGAATTTAAGGTCTCTAATTAACCTATTAACATGATAATTTAAAGCTTAATAACTCTATTAACTCAGCAAAATAGCTTATAACATTAGTGTTCCCCAAGTATGTTCAGTTCCCACATTCATTTCATATCTCAGCAATAATAGCCCATTTCTGCCATATTATAACCTAATATCTCACTAATTACATAATTCCAAAATTAACCTCATCTTATTTATAATTCAAGACTCATCATAATCCTATTGATACTCGATATTGATCATAGCAATCCAATTATCAATAAAATCTAAACTTTAGTCAATTAAATCATGGTTACATAAACTTAGGGTTTTCTACACTTAACATACTATATAACCTATAGTTTACACGAAATAATAACATTTGAATTCATTGAGCTTATTTAATCGATCAAGGTTGTTTTATTTTTACACTGAGGTGTCCTAATCGATTATTTCTATCATAATATAAGAGGATACAAGATTTGACAATGATTGAAATGTGTATATACACATGCAATTATATATATCATTGTTATATACCAATATCTCACAAATGAGTTAAAATTTTGATGATCAATTTGCATGCATGTGCTCTTGGGAACAAGATGAAGATTTTATCTCTGGGTCACCTCCACGATGCCACTGCCAGCCTTCGAAAAGTTCAACACCACTATCATTCAACTCCTTTCACCGAGAGCTTTCCAATGGTACCCTTGGTTTTTTGTTTCTCTGGCAGAAAGTAGGTCAACTGTTGACTTAAAGTTTCAAAATTGCTTTAACTCCACCACTGGTTTTCATCTCCTCCACTATGTGTCTCTGAAATGCAAAGCTTCCACACAGTTTTCCTTATCGAGTACTACATGAAGCACCTTTCAGATTTGCCATTGGTTGCCTAAAATTGGCAAACCCAACTACTTCTGCAATTTCTCTCTCTCTTGACCTCTTTTACCACATATCTCTAGTAGTTGTCCACTGCGGCTGATGGTGTTTTCGAAGATAAAAAGATGAGGTGACCCAATTGGGGTGTTGGATAAAAGAAAAGGGGTGGTCACTAGTGGTGGTAGTGTGTGAGGTGGTGGTCACAGTGGTGGAGAGGAAATGAAGAAGAAGAATGTTGAAGAAAAGTCAAGAATGGAAACACGTTACTGTTGCTGCCAAGTTTTGTTAATTCAAATTTTTTTCATTTTTGTAATTTAGCCCCCTAAAAAATTAAGTTATGCAATCAAGTCTAAGATATTAGAAATAATTATGATTAGACCTTAGTTGACTTAGGCTTTTCATTCAAACCCCAAACTATTAAAAAATTACACAATCAAGTCTATAAAATTTATAATTTTAACCACTAAATTCCTTAAAATAATTAATAATATAAAATTCATAAAATTTTCAAATAATGACAAGATTATATACTATAAATAAAGTCAAGAAAATTCTAGGGGTGTTACAAATCTAATTTTGCATGTAATTTATATGATACATTGTGGGATAATATAGATATTTTTATGTATTTACAATTGCTTAGTAATGGTTTGTATTTTTTAAATGAATAGTTTTGTCATCCTCCTTTTCAACTATTGATCCCTATCTCCCCTTCTACCTTTCTGTCTCTTTTCTTATCTCCTTCTCTTCTCCATTCTTTCTCTATTCTCTTTTATCCAATTTCATAGCACCATGACCACCCTTTTTCTTGTGCCTTTATTTTTTTTTCTTCTGCTCTTTTTCTTAACCTTTTCCCTCTCTTTATCCTCTTCAACTCTACTATTTTCCATCATAACAACTTCCCTTTATTTTTCTCTTTTCTTTCCCAACATCACCTCCTTTCGTTATGTTTTTTAAACTTCTCTTTCTTCCTCTTATCTCCTCTTCTCTAGTGGAACCACTAGGCCAACAAAACACTTTCTTCTTCCCGTCTTTTTTTTCCTTCCTGTCTTCTTTATTTCCACATGCTTCACTATATTTTGTAGCCCCCTTCTTATCATTTCATACTCCTTTCGCCCTTTATTATTCTTTCCTTATCTCTTTCTCCACCTTACTACTATCATTTTTTTTTCATTCTTTCTAATTTTCTTTCGACCCACCCTATTTTTCTTTTGTATTTTTTTTCTTTTTCATTCTTTGTATTTCCACCTTCTCTTCCTTTATAGATCCAGCTGTAGATCATTTCTCTACCTATCTCTTCTTCAATGCTCATAATGTAGGTAATGCTAATAAGTTGGCACTGTTGGCTCTTTCTTCTTTCAATCATTGGTGTTTTCTCCTTTTAAGACTCAATAGTGCAAGAGAGGGTGGAGCTGGTAATTTTTATAAAATTGATCATGCTAATAGTGATATTTGAATTTCTCATCATATCAAATATTATTTAGTCATACTTCTCGAGCTTGATTTGTTAACCTAGCTGGGCATGTCTATTTTTTGTGACATTGCATGATATATCAATCCCAATTTGAGTGTTTAGTTCGTATTTTGTGGTCTATGATACTGTTATAGTCTAATATGCTATTAAGAGTAGACTTTGCTTGTGGATCACACCTTTGAAGTGTGATATTTATTCAATGTTTGACAGAGATTTGATTAAATTGAGCAAAAACCATTTTAGCCCTCAATTATATATGGTATGATCAAACTCATGAAGCAATATGGGGATACTTTGAGAGATTGGACATATAATCTAGTATGATAATATTGCTAGCCAAACAATGAGAAACAGATATCATGTTATTTATACTATGCAAACAAGTATTTTAAAAGAGGCACAATAACCCCCTCTTTATCCATATCAAGCGTATCATGCCTAATCTAAATATATCAAATAAATGAGCTTATTGAATAATACTTAATATCGGCCTTGTGATTTCATCATGGGCCTTAACTTCAGATGTCAACATTTTATATATGCATAGTTTGTAGTACCCTAAAAAGGCCAAATAGTAAAATTAAAAAATAAAAGGCAAAGTAATTCAATGAAGTGATAGCTAGATTTGATGTGGTAAGCGATATGCTTAATTTACTTGACAAATATATGAATTTTATTGATTCCAAATCAAAGTGTCAAGTATAAATTTAAGTCCCACAAATCTCACGAGAACACTTGACACCCTTGTTCTACATTCCATTATGAGAGAATATCTCTAAAGCAATATAGACTTAATTTTCTAGAGCTCATTCTTGTGTTCTTCCTCAATCAACTTGGAAGAAATTAGGGTTTAAAAATCCAAAAAATAGCCAAATGGACCATGGACTTATGCGCAGTGCCATGGCACACTCATAATGGAAAAACTGCAGAACATACAACGCCTCGATGCTGCTTTTTTGGTGCCACAGCACTAACGCTCTGGCATCATGGCCTTTCAGCATTGTAGTGCTTGTTGCTTCCTGTGTCATCTTGTCCATGCTTCTTTGCATCATTCCTTCCATGTCTCATCATTTGTAGTTTAAATTTCAAGGCATAATCAATAATTCTCAATGTTGACTTGAAATTCTCTATCCATTATCTTTGCCCCTGCCCTCTAAAGAAGGGCTATCATATGAGTCTGCAAATATTTATCAAATCTAAGCAGTGCTCGAATTTGATTCCTAGAATAGTCTTAGTCAACATATCTATCAGATTATGCTTGGTCCCAACCTTTTCAATCAAAATGACACCTTGAGATACCATATCCTGGACTAAATAATACCTCACATCAATGTGCTTTATTCTTTCATGAAATGCTTGATTCTTTGACAAGTATATGTCACTCTGACTATCAAAAAATACTATAGTAATATTAGAACTCATACCTATGTCATCAATCAGCTCTTTTAGCTAAATGCTTTCCTTCACGCCTTCAACTAGAGCTATGTACTCTGCTTCAATTATGGAAAATTCAACTGATGACTACAAAGTCACCTTCCAGCTAATAGTATAACTCAAAACACAAAACACGTATCCTATCACAGACCTTTTATTGTCCAAATCTCCTACATAATCTATATCCACATAGCTAACAATTCTAGAAGTAGAATTCAATTGACAATACTTCAAACATCTATCTGTAAAGCCTCTCAAATACTTTATAATCTATTTTGCTGCCTACTAATGAGTCTTTCTCGGCTTGTGCATGTACTCGCTAACAACACTGACTACATGTAAAATATCTAGCCTTATGTAAACTATGACGTATATCAAATTACCAACTACACTAGCATATAGAACATTAGACAAGTGCTCTACCTACTCTCTAGTACTCGATGATAGATTTGATGAGAGCTTGAAATGAGTTGTAAGTGGCATCCTAATTAGCTTGGATATATTCATCCCAAAACACACCAATATTTTCTCAATGTATTTTTTTGAGACAAGTACAATAGCCTAGAGCTTCTTTTTGAACAATCTCTATGCCCAATATCCTCTTCATACTATCCAAATATTTCATCTAAAATTCATCACTCAATTGAGCCTTTAAAATATTGATCTCATATATGTTTCTAAAGGCAATCAACATATCATCAACATAAAGCAACAAATATATGAGAAGGCCATCAATACATTTCTTATGATTTACAAAGTAATCATAAATACTTCTAATATATCCTATCTTGGTAATAAAAGTATCAAATCTCTTATACCATGACCAGGGAGACTATTTTAAGTCATATAAAAACCTTTTAAAAGATATGCTTGATTTTCCTTTCTAGAAATAATGAATCCCTCTAGTTGACTCATGTAAATTTATTTCTCTAACTTAACATGCAAAAATACTATTTTTACATCCATCTACTCAAGCTCCATACCAAACTAAGCTACCATGGCAAGTAATATGCGAATGGAGGTATATTTTACAACTGGGGAGAACACCACATGAAAGTCAACTACTTCTCTCTAAGTAAAATCTTTAGCAACCAATCATGCCTTATATCTAGCATTCTCAACCCTAGGAATCTTTTTTTTTGTTGTAGATCCATTTGTAACCAGCAATTTTTAGCTCTTTAGGTGTATCAACCAGCTCCCATGTGTTATTCTTGTGGAGAGACTCCATCTTTTCACTTATAGCTGCTACATATTTATCATAATTTGGATGAGAAATAGCCTCTTTACACGTGATTGGATCATCTATCACAAACTCCTTGGTTGAACTTAAAGTGTAAGCAATCAGATCTGAATATGCAAACTGTCGTGGTGGTTTAATCTACCACCTCTCTCTATCGAGAGCTAAATAATAGTTTTGTGGCAAATCAATTTCTTATTGCTATTTAGGTGATAATAAATTCTCATCAGCTTTATCTACCACTTTCTGTTTCCACTTTGAAACTTATGGAGTGTTAATATGAAACCCCACATTCTCTTTGATGCTGGATTGACTAATTTCACCCTATTCCACATTTTTTAGCATAGTAGACTCATCAAATGTCACATTCTTGCTAATAATCATCTTGGAGCCCTTGTCATCATTACACCGCAAATAATAAACCTTAACTATATCTGCATGGCCTAGGAATATGCACTTCCTAGCCCTCGGCTCAAGCTTCCCATTGCAGATATGAGCACAGATTGGGCACCTAAATACTCTTAGATTTAAGTAATCAATAGGAGACCGGAACTAAATTTCCATTGATGTCTTCAGTCCAAAGAAAATGATGGTGACCTATTCACTAAATAACAAGTAGTATTAATTACTTTTACCCAAAAATTCTTGGACAATTTGGTGTTGAAGAGCATGCATCGTGCTCTCTCCAAAATAGTCCTATTTATTTGCTCTGCAACTCCATTTTGTTGTAATGTATGTACAACTATGCAATACCTCACAATTCCTTCCTTATTGCAGAATTCCTAAAATTCCTTGTTGCATAACTCTAATCTATTGTCAGTTCTTAAGCATTTGATCCTCTTTTCCATCTGCTTCTCAATCAAAGTCTTCCATTGCTTGAAGTTGACAAACATCTTATCTTTATACTTCAGCATGTACATTTATATTCTCCATGAGAAGTCATCAATGAATGTTAGCACGTATCTGGCACCACCTTTTGAGAAAACTTGAGTAGGCTCCCAAAGATCTGAGTGAATAAAATCTAAAATGCCTTTGTTCCTGTGAACTATAATGCTGAACTTTACAATGTACTACTTCCTAAGAACACACTGCTCAGAAAAATTCAGCTCTCTAGTCTTTTCCCTGTGAAGCAAACTTTGTTTACTGAATTCTAACATCTCCCTATCACTCATATGCCCAAGTCGCATATACCACAGTCTCATAGTATCATTAATTGATGAAGAAATTACTGCAGTATCAAAAACTATACTGCCTTGCAATATGTAAAAGAACATTCCTCTTGTCCCCCTTTATGATCAACAGAGCACCTTTGGAAACCCACAAAACTTCATCTCGAGCTTTGCACTCATAGCTATTCTTATCCAGAGTACCCAGCAAAATTAGATTTTTTTTAGATCAGAAACATGTTGCATATCTATCAGGGTCCTCACAATACCATCGTGCATTCTAATACTTATTGTGCTAATCTCTATAACTCTACAAGAAGCATCATTTCTCATGAGTACTTTACCACCATTATATTTTTGATAAATGGCAAACCAATCCTTTCATGGGCACATATAATAGGAACAACCACTATCTAAAATCTACTCTGAACTTAGAAAATTCTCAATAACATTAAGAATAAGCCCACCATTAGACTCATCTTTAATAATTCTTGCAATATCATCCCATCTCTGATAAGAAGATTCATCTCTATCTTTTGCTTTTACATGTTCTAAACAATTTCATTTCCAGTGCCTCTTTCTTCCACACCTACAATATTTATTGTTTGTTCTAAGCTTAGTTTAGGACTTGGATTAGCCTCTACTCTTTCCCCTTTCTTTCGGTCTCTCCTTGGCAACTAATCTTTTCCCACTTTCACTATTGTTATTGCCCAAGATGTGTTTTCTCAATTTATTTAAATTTAATGAAACTTTCACATCCTTTTTTGAAATCGTATCTCTCTCATACAGTAACGCAATAACCAAGTGCTCAAAAGATTTAGGCAAAGAATACAAAAGAATTAAAGCTTGATCTTTGTCTTCAATTTGTACATCTATACTGGCGAGATCCAGAGTCACCTTATTGAAATAATTAATGTGCTAAGTAATAGATGTACCTTGTCATCCTTAATCTATATAACCAATGTTTCAAATATAATCAATTTGTGAGGGGCATTATCATATAGAAATTTTCCAGCTTTGACCATAATCTCGTAGATATATTTTTTGTAACAACCTCTCAGTACGTTATCTGTCAGTGATAACACTAGAGTAGCATAACCTTCACCATAAATTCATCATTCTCCTCATCCTACAGCATCTCTAGCAAGAAATCTTTGCCCTTTAACATTCTCTGTAAGCTTTGTTGACACAGAAGAGCGTGCCCTTCATCTTCCATAGCCTAAAATTAGGAAGGCGTGCCCTATCATCTTTCATAGCCCAAAATCATTCTTCCCATCGAATTTCTCTACCTTGTATGTCATGACTGACATTTGGTCAATCCTAGCTCTAATACCAATTTGTTGTAACCCCAAAAGATCAACTAGTAATATTGAGAAATAAAAGGTATAGTAATTCAATGAAGTGACAACTAGATTTAATGTAATTTGGCGATGTGCCTAATCCGCCCGACACTACAAAAAATTGCATTTCATGTAACAAAATATTTTGTAATGAAGGTAAATTTCATTGCAAATATTGTATTTATCGTAACAAAGTTGATTTTTGTTGCTAAAATACTTATCTTGAGTAACAAAATAAAAGTCTTCTTACCTTTAACTAATATTTTTTATGTTTTGTAACTAAATAAATATTCATTATGGAAAATGTCATTTTGTCACATATAATATTTGTTTCCATTTAGGAAAATTTATTTATAACAAAATTGGATATGTTTTTTAACAGGAAAATGTTCATTACAAATCTGGTTACTAAAGTTAACTTAATTTTCCCTCCAGAAATTTATTTCCTCCATAATTCAATTGTACACAAGGGTAACAATTGTATTCGTTACTAATTGTAAATGGCAATTAAATTTATTTTGTACCCATATTTTGTGAGTTGGGCTTTAGTTCAAGAAATGGGCTTCACAATAATTCAAAGAAGTTGTTAATTGGGCTTGACTTAGTTTTATAATTGGACTTGACCAAAGTTTTAATTTGTGAGTTATGACTTATTATAAGAATTGGGTTTGAACAAACTTGAAATGAAAAAATTACTTAATTGGGCTAATATTTCATTATAAAATTCAGCTTACAATTTTTTTGTCAATTATTTGCTGAACTAAAATTCTTTTAAGGGTTGGGGTTTAAAAAATTTATAGTGGATTATTTTTTAGTTGAGCCGTCATTTAAGAAATAGGTTTGACTAAATTTATAGTGAATTAATTGGAGATTTGGGCTTTGTTTTAAGAGTTGGTCTTCAACAAATTTGAATTGATGAAATAATTTGTTGGCTTTCTTTAGGGAATTGAGCTTGGGAAAAAATTTTAGTGAATAAATTATTGATTTTTTTTTCCTTCAAATAATTTGATGATGAACAAATTACAATTGGATTACTGTAGCACCCCACCTTGGGATAGCACCTAAGCTGAGGCACTACTCTGATTCAAACTTAATTCTTAGAGTTATGAGTCAATGGAAGGCCCATAAAATTTAAACGTCTCAAAGTTAAACACCGATTCATCTCAATAAGACTAAATAAAGCCACAAAATAGATGTATCATAAGAGATTCAGGTCACTTAGTTAAGTACCAACCTTTGACAAGTCATGCCATCAATGCCATCTTTAGTACAATCTTCAAAAATAAGATTTACACATCCCAACATCTCTAAGGTAAACGAAACATTCACAAGTTCTATACGTAACTATGACATAGTTCTATTACAAAACAACCACACACTTCATTCCAAACCTAGCATCCATCAGAGCCCATCCCTGTCTGAGAGATTATGAAATATAGGGTGGGCAAGTCTAAAGACCTAGAGAGGGATAAGTAAAAGTAATAGTAGGGTTTATTGAGGAGGAACTCAACTTGATAAAACATAATTTAAACATTCTGAATATAACAAATCCAAAAAATAAGCAGTACAAAAAAGCAAATAGACATATGCATTTAGCTAATTTAAAACCAAAGCATATGCATTCCAAGAACAAAGCTATAAGACATGCATTACAGATTCACCTTAGACCAAAAAAACAAATATTTCACCTAAGCACAATAGCTTGGTATATAGTAGATGCCTATACAGAACTGTATAGTGCACCCTTAATGCCTAGGGGGAAATCCCTAGCGTATCGCTCATGCCCAGGGGGAAATCCTTAGCATACAATTGGTACCCAGGAAAAAATCCTTAGCGTGCCCTGTATAACCAAATAGATTGCCCGATATGGCCCTTGGCCCACATAATCACCATACAGATAACAAAAATAACCGCTTATACAGATGCCTAAAGGAAAATCCCTAGCACACTGTCGATTTCAAATCAACATTTTAGAACAAAATAGAACAAAAATGCCACTAAGGTAATAGAAAGTAGTAAACAAGACATAGATAAGCCAACATGGCCGATACACATAGAATAGATAGTAGATATGTCGACAAGGTAATAGATATAGTACAGATAATAAAAGTACAAGACAAACAGATATTAGAATAATAGATTATGAACAGGGGTTCTGGGTGCCAGAACAGACAGAAAATAGATTTGATAACAAAGATAACCCTCATTGGGGTATTCAAATTAGAAAATAGATGACAGATAGATTTCAATCACAGTTTAAAGTATGGTTCAGAAATCCAAAATCTGTCTGTTATCTATTTTCTGGCACAGATAAGAAACTACAAGAGGTGAGGTCAAATTGTGTCAAATTGGCAGACCCTCTCCTCTTGTAGTTTCAATTAGTAACAATCAAATCCAAAATCTACTGTTTGTCGGTGCCCAACTCATTGTCACCAAATCAGAAAAATATTCCAAGAATCAAATTCTTGTTCAATCCTAGTAGCCCTCTAGAAATACATCAAGCATTCTAATGCCTTATGTATTATCAGGATGATATAGATTAATATCCTTCTTCACAAAATTCTTTAGAATCAATATTTCCAAATTATCTACGACAGTCTAGGTTAATTCCAAAATAACATAATTTCCACAATAACAATTCAAGGTATTACAATCTTAAGCAATACATATGTATTATTCTCTAGTCAAATTTCCATTTTAACTACTATTCAACCTATAATAGTTCCCAATATCAAAATCAAAGTTCAACTTAGTATCAACCATAATTTGAGTCTAAAGTTCACATTTCCTAACTCTCTATTCCTCACATAGGTAAATAGTTCATTAAGGTACATATATCGACTCAAAAGCTCATTCTAGACAAGATTCAACATTTGTATGCATGTATATATGTATATATATGTATAACATGTAACAATCATCAAAAATCTAAATTTCACTATCAAGGGTCCAGAGTGACAAACCGATAGCATAGGGACACTCACTGTGTCAAGATGAATAAATTGTCTCTTCATTATTGTCAAAAAATTCAAATCCACCACCAAAATGTTCCTCTCGATGAGAGGATTCCAATGCTACATTTAGTTTTGAATTTTGAGCAACGCAGATGCCAGAATAGGCCAAAAATAGTTGTGGTTCTTTCTCTCACCACTCCACTCTGATCACTGCTCAATCGTCATCAAAGCTACCATGCAACACTTCCACGGTGTTCCCCATGTTGAGTACTACCTAATGCCCCTTTTAGAACCATTGATGGTCACCAAAAAATAAATAAACCAATTAGCCATAATGAGCTCCCTCTTTCAATTCTCCTCACTGTCGCTACTTTGACACCGTGAGTATGTGTTTGTGTGGTTGGGAGTGAAAGTATTGGTGTGGAGATCAAATTATAGGGGTTAGTTGGCTAATAAGGGTTGTCGATGAGCTTTGCCGGAGATAATGGTCTTGGGCTGAGGAGAAGAAGAAAGAAAGAAAAAGAAAAAAAGAGTGCATGGAAAAAGGAAAGAAAGAAATGGGAAAGAAAAGAAGTAGCAGTCGATTTTTGAAATCCCATTTTCACTCTTTTTTTGTTACAATTTAGTCCCTTAAAATTTAAAGTTATGCAATCATGCCCCAAAGTTTTTAGAAAAATTGTGATTAACCCCAATCAACTTAAGGTATCTTATTCAAACCCCAAACTATTCAAAAATCTACACAATTAAGTCCATAAAAATTATAATTTAACCCACAAAACTTTTTTTTAAAAATAATTAACATTAGAAAATTCATAAAATTTTCAAATAATGATAAAATCATATATTGTAAATAAAATCAACAAAAATTCTAGAAGTGTTACAAACCTCACCCTCTAAAGGAATTTGGTCCCTAAATTCTCACATGAATATTAAAACTTGTTGGGATATTGTTGGTGCATGAGATCCTTCTACTCTGAGGTTGTTTTTTCAATATTATGATTGCGCCACAACACCTTTACCTGAGGAATCTTTGGATTCCTATGTTTTTAGATTTCTATCTATGATATAAACTGGTTGCTCCTCATATGTTAGGTCACCTTTAGTTCCATGTGTTCATGAGATATGATATGAGATGGATCCAGGTAGTACTTTTGTAGCTGTGACACATGAAAGACGTCATTTATTTCGGCCAGACTTTAGGGTAACACCAGGCGATAAGCTGTTTATCTAATCCTTTCGCATTTTTCATATGGGCCAACATATCTTGGACTCAATTTTCAACCTTTGCCTATTTTTCAGACCCCTTTTCATGACGATTCCTTGAGAAACACTCGGTCTCCAACCTCAAATTTCAATTTCTTCCTTCATCTATCAGCATACCTTTTCTGTCAGTCTTCAGTAGCCTTAATCCGTTGTTTTATAATAAATACCTTTTCTATAGTCTCTTGGATTAGTTCAGACTTTATAATTCTTAGAGACTCTTTAGTGGTACCTTTACATTATGCTAAATCCCAATATAGCGGGGATTGGCATTTCCAACCATACAGTGCTTCATATGGTGCCATTTAAATAATGAACTAATAGCTATTGTTGTAGGTGAATTCAATCAAAGGTAGATGTCAAGTCCAACTTCCACCAAAGTTTAAAATATAAACCCGCATCATATCCTCCAAAATTTGAATAACTCTTTTCAACTGTCCTTTGGTCTGAGGATGAGTTGTTGAGCTAAATTGCAATCTTGTCCCCAGATATCTTTGTAAACCTTTCCAAAGTCTTGATGTGAATTTTGGGTCCCGATCAAACATAATATTCACTGGGATTTTGTGCAACCTGACAATCTTTTTAATGTATAATTCTATCAATTTCTCAACTTTATAGTTAGTTCCAACTAGTAGAAAATACGAGGACTCTATTAATTAATCTACTACTATCCAAATACTATCATAACCTCCTCTGGCCTTCAGTAGATCGGTCGTAAAGTCCATAGTCACTTGTTCTCATTTCCAATCTGGGATAGGAAGTGGTTGTAACAAACCTGATGGTCACTGGTGTTCTACTTTCACCAACTAGTAGGTTAAGCATTTTTGCACAAAGTCTGCTATATCTTTCTTCATTCCGTTCCACCAGAACTATTTCTTTAAGTCCTAATACATTTTTCTTCCTCTTGGATGTACAGTGTATCTTCCTTGATGTGTTTTTTGAACTCAGAATCTCCAGAGCTTTTAATCATTTTTTTTCTATTTCAACATCCATTTCTCTCTTGCTTAAGCTTGCCGGATTTCTTCATACAGTTCAAGTTGTACTCTTACTCCTGCAATCCAAACTTACTATTTTAGTCTTATCATAGCACTTGCTTACAACCTTTATGATGTCTTTGAGCCTTGCAGATGAGCCATTCCTAACTTTCAACTCAGAGCATCTACTACTACATTCGCTTTTTTAGGATGATAATTGATGGAAAAGTCATAATCTTCTAGGAATTTCATCCATCTTCCTTGTCTCATGTTTAAATCCTTTTGCGAATGTAGATACTTGAGGCTTTTGTGATCCGTGTACACTTTAAATGTAGTTCCATAAAGGTAGTGCCTCTATTTTTATAGTGCAAAGATAACTATCGTCAACTCCAAATCATGTATGGGGTAGTTTTTCTCATGAGGTTTTAGCTTCCTAGATGCGTAGGTAATGACATACCCTTTCTACATCAACATGCATCCCAATCCCTTATATGAGGTTTATGTAAACACCACAAAATCTCTCAACTCATCTAGGAAGGCTAATACTGGAGCCATATTTAGACGGTTTTTCAGTTCTTGGAAGCACTTCTCACATTTCTCATTCTAAACAAACAACTTGTCCTTTTAGGTTAACTTGGTTAGCGAGCCAGCTATCTTAAAGAAGTCTTAAACAAATCTACGGTAGTAATTGGCCAATCCCAGAAAGCTTTGAATCTCTATAACATCCCCAGCTCTATTCCATTAATAATCACTTATACCTTGGAGGGCTCAACATCTATCCTATTTTGAGTGATTACATAACCCAGGAAAATTATTTTCTCTATCCAGAATTCACACTTACTAAACTTGGCATACATCTAATGTTCTCTTAGAGTTTTTAGAACTATGTGTAAGTACTTCCTGTGCTTCTCTCTAGACTTAGGGAAAACCAAGATATCATCAATGAAGATGACCAAAAATTGATCTAAATAAGGTTTGAATATTTGGTGCATCAAATTCATGAATGCAGTTGGGGCGTTAGTTAGACCAATTGGCATTACCACAAATTTATAGTATCTGTATCGAGAATTGAAAGTAGTCTTTGGGATATCCTCTTCTCTGATCTTCAACTAGTAATACCCCTACCTCAAATCTAGCTTTGAAAAGTTATTAATCCCTGTAGGAGGTCAAATAGTTCTTCTACAGGGGGTAGTGGATACTTGTTCTTCATGGTGACCTTGTTCAATTCTGGGCAATTGATGCACATTCTCAATGACCCATCTTTTCTCTTCATAAATAGCACTAGAGCTCCTCAAGAAAACGTGCTAGGTTTGATAAATGCCTTCTCTAACAATTTCTGTAGCTGACTCTTCAATCCTTGAGTTTGGTAGGCACCATCCGATATAGAGTATTAGAAAATGGTGTCACCTTTGAGAGAGTGTCAATAACAAACTCTATCTCTCTGTTAAAGGGTAGCGAGTTTAACTTTTCAGGAAATACCTTAGGGTATTCCACTGCCACTTCTACTTCCTCAATCCTAACTGTGTCTCGAGGTTTGTTGATGAGGTATGCTAGGAATCCTTTTCCACCCTCATTCAGAATTTATCTATCTTCTATTGTTGATATAATCGGTATCGGAGGAGTTTTATCTTCAGAAGGATGTGAAGATATCAACTTCCCTCCCTCAAGTGTAATGCACTTAGTGAAACAATTTACTTGTGCTTGGTCGTTATACAACCAATCCATTCTAAGAATTACATCATACCCTTAGATGGACATTTGTATTAAATTGGCTGGACACACTCAGTCTTCAATCATAATCACACAATCCCGATACATGACATCAGTGACTAACCCTACTCCCAAAGTTATTCTCATTTCTACTTGATATGCCATGGTTTCAGGTTTCATATTCAGTTTTTCAAAGAATTCAATAGATATAAAAGAATAGGAAACACCGAGATCATATAATACTTTATCAAGAGTTTTAGAGATAGTAATTAGTGATGTTAGATATCTCGCTCACCTCATCGGACATCCACTAATATCTTTCATCAACTATCTCAAGTAGTGCCACAACTAGGGGTTCTAGAATAATATTTGCATTAGGGGCTTTTTCGGGTTCTTTCTCAGACTCCTTATCTAATTTTTCCTCTAGTTTAGCCTCTGGTTTCACCTCAAGTACTGGTGCTCGCTCCTACTGTTGCCAACCCTATCCTTGATTAGGAGTAGGGGCTCGATAAATGCTTGATGGTCCAGCCTATATGTTTATCTCGTGGCCAACACTAATTGTCTAATCAATAATCCTGCAATGGTAGTCCATCGCTCTACCCATCTCATTTACCGTTGGCTGGGGAACCTGTATTGATTTCCTATAATCAAATTGCAAAGTTTGAAATGTTACCTCCATGTTAGCCCATAAAGATCGTAGCTCTTGAATCTACGCATCAATGATACTAACTCGAAGGTGCTTCTGCTTGAGGTCACCCACAACTTGATCATGTAGGTAGTCCTGAGCACCTAGCATTCCTTTCAAAGTGAGCACCTTTTCCCAGGCCTGATGAAGATGTTCATGTTAGCTGTAGCATTTTTCTTCCAAGGTCTTGTAGATCTTTCTAAGGTTCTTTCATTCTTCTTTCAACTCCTTGATCTTGTCTTCCAAAGTTTTGTTGTTTGGTCAATTACAGGCGCTTTTCCCTTATCAAAGCCACTAGCTATCCTACAACAAATCCAAGAATTTTGTCTCAACAAAATCAAGCAATATAATCTAAACTCAAGCCTTAGGATCTGACTATACTCTGTCGGTCCTGCTATAACTTAACAGTCTTGTCATCACCTTAAGTGCACATTCAAAATAACCTAAATAAAGATCACTATGAGTTCTATAGCACATTCACGCCCAGGTCATCTAAACTTAGGCTCTGATACCACCTCTATAGCACCCTACCTCAGGATAGCACCTAAGTTGAGGTACTACTTTGATTCAAACTTAATTCTTAGAGTTACGATTCAACGAAAGGCCCATAAAATTCAAACATCTCAAAATTAGAAACTAATTCATCTCAATAAGACTAAATAGAGCCACAAAATAGATGTATCATAAGAGATTCATGGAACTTAGTTAAGTTAGAACCTTTGACAAATCATGCCATCAATGCCATCTTATACTACAACCCTCAAAATAAGATTTACACATCACAATATCTCTAAGGTAAATGAAATAATCTCAAGTTCTATACTTAACTATGACATTAGTTCTATTACAAAACAACCATGCACTTCATTCCAAACCTGGCATCTATCAGAGCCCATCCATGTCTTTGAGATTATGAAATATAGAGGGGTAAGTCCAAAGACTTAGTGAGGGATAAGTAAAAGTAATAGTAGGGTTTATCGAGGAGGAACTCAACTCGATAAAATATAATTGAAACATGCTAATAGAATAAATCTAGAAAATAGGTGGTACAAAAAAGCAAACAAGAAACTCTCTTGCCTTATTGCTTTAAAAATAGATTATAAGCAGACAGAAATCATTTAGGCAATTTAAAACCCAAAGTATATGCATTTCAAGAAAAAACCTATAAGACATGCATTGCAAATTCACTTTATACTAGATAGATAGATATTTCACCTAAGTGTAATAACATGGTATATGGCATATGCCTATATGGAACTGTATAGCATATTATTTATACTTAGGGGAAAATCCCTAGCCTATTGCTCGTACCCAGGGGGAAATCTTTAGTGCATGATTGGCACCCAGGACAAAATCCCTAGTGTACTATTAACACCTAGAGGAAAATTCCTGGCATGCCCTGCATAACCAAATAGATCACCTGGTATGGCCCTTGGCCCACATAATCACCAAATAGAAAATAGAAATAATTGCTTATACAGATGCTTAGGGAGAAATCCTTAGCATATTGTCAGTTTCAAATCAATATTTTAGAATAGAATGGAACATAAACGCCGCCAAGGCAATAAAAAGCAATAAACATAACACAAATAAGCCAGCATAGCCGATACATATAGAACTGATAGCAGATATGTCAACAAGGTAACAAATATAGTACAAACAATACAAATATGAGACAGACAGATATCAGAATAATAGACAACGAACAGGGGTTCTGGGCATCAGAATAGATAGAAAATAGATTCAATATCATAGATAACCCTCACAAGGGTATTCAAATTAGATAATAGATAATAGATAAATTTCAATCATAATTCAGCGTACAATTCAGAAATTGTAAAACCCACACAAGGCTTATTACATCCATAGATAAAAAAAAAAGTGCTAGATTGGTAGAACCTTACCTTTTGTAGTTTCAATCAGCAATAGTCAAATATGAAATCTACTGCTCATTGGTATCTAGCTTGTCATCACCTAATTAGGAAAATATTCCAGGAATTAGATTCTTGTTCAATCCTAGCAGCCTTCTAGTAATGCATCAATCATTATAATGCCTTATCTATCATTAGGATAATACAGATTAATATCCTTCTTCCCAAAATTCTCTAGAATCAACATTTTCAAATTATCTACAACAATTTAGGTTGATTCCAAAATAACATAATTTCCACGATAACAATTCAATGTGCTACTATCTTAAGCAATACATATGCATTATTCTTTTGTCAAATTTTCATTTTAAACACTATTCAACAATAGTTCCCAATATCAAAATTAAAGTTCAACTTAGTATCAACCATAATTTGAGTCCAAAGCTCGTATCTCTCAACTCTCTATTTCTCGCATAGGTAAATAGTTCATACAGGTACATATATGGACTCAAAGGCTCATTCTAGATAAGATTTAACATTTGCATACATGCATGTATATATATGTATAACATGCAACAATCGATCAAAAATCCAAATTTCACTACTGAGGGTCCGAAGTCATGAATCGATAACACAAGGACGATCACCGCATCAAGACGAACAAACTGTCTCCTACTGTCATCGGCCGCCAAAAAATTCAACTCTACCATAGAAATGTTTCTCTCAATGAGAGGATTCCAATGCTACCTTCAGTTTTGAATTTGAGCAACGTAAATGTCAGAACAGGCTAAAAATAGTTGTGTTTCTCTCTTCTTGTGCCACTCTTTGATCACCCCTTTGCCATCATCAAAGTTTCCATACAACACTTCCACCATGCTCCCTATGTCGAGTACTACCAAATGCGCCCTCCAGAACCATCGATGGTCGCCAAAAAACAAAGAGCCCAGTTGGCCACCGTGAGCTCCCTCTCTCGGTTCTCCTCGCCACCGTTGCTCCACCACCGTGCGTGTGTGTTTATGTGGTTAGGAGTGAGAGTGTTGGCATGGAGAACAAATTGAAGGGGGTTAGTTGGCTAAGAAGGGTTGTCAATGAGCTTTGCCGGAGATGGTGGTCTTCGGCCATGGAGAAGAAGAAGAAAAAAGAAGGAAAGAAAAGTGAAGGGAAAAAGGAAAGAAAGAAATGGGGAAGAAAAGTAGCAGCAGCTGGATTTTGAAATCCCATTTTCACTCTTTTTTTATTACAATTTAGTTCCTCAAAAATTTAAGTTATGCAATCATGGTCCAAGTTTTTTAGGAAAATTGTGATTAACCCCAATCGACTTAGGCCTTAGGAAAATTGGGCCTTAGTAACTTTTGTTTTATTGATTGGGGTTTACCTGTTTTATAGTAAATTAGTTTATTTGTTTAAGAATTATGCTTAACATTAATTTAAAGAATTAATTAATTGAGTTTTATCGACTTATTTTCTATTAATTTGGGTCCATCAATTTTTCAAGGAATTAGTATTCTTTGTTTAAGAATTAGAATTGACATTAACTTAAAAACTTGTTAATTGATTTTCTCTAATTTATTTTGTTAAAATTGAGCTTCATCAAAATTTATAGTGAATTGGTAAATTGGGCTCTGTTTAAGAATTAGATTTCACCAATTTTTTATCATAATAATTTAAAAATTGATTATTGCGCTCTTTCATTTTTTTTTAATTAATAATTGTGTTTTACCAAATTTTTTAACAAATTGGTGAATTATACTTTAATTAAGAATTACTTTGTTAATGTTTTTAATTATAAATTAGTGAATTGAACTTTATATAATAGTTCGTCTATTTCTTAATTTAAAGAGTTGGTTAATCTGGCTTCATCCAATTTGCTTCTTTTTTATAATTGGGCTTGACAACATTTTAAGTGAATTGGATTTTACGTCAATTTACACTTCTCCAACTTCTTCTTCTTCTTCTTCTTCTTTTTAATCGGGCTTGGTAATTTCTCAGTAAGTTACTAAATTGGGCATTCTTAGTGACCTAGTCTTAATATAATCTATAAATTCAGTTAATTGGGCTTCATCATTTTTTTAAAATTATTATTAAGGCCAATTTTTTTAGAACAATAGTAAATTGGGCTTTCTTCATGACTTAATCTTCTCATTAATTTAAAACTTTAGTTAATTGGGCTTCACCAACTTCTTTTCTATTAAATTAGCTTGACCAAATTTGTAGTTAATTATGAAATTGGACTTTCTTGATCCGTTTGAACTAATCTCTTTCTAAGAATTGGCCTTTAGCAATGGTAACAATTTCTTTGCTTATCAATTTTATGTAATATTGATTTATATTTTTGCCAAAATTGTTTTTTGTTACTGAATTTGGATGGCAATGCAATTTTGTTTCCCTCCAACTTTGTATTCCCTCCAAATTTTAGCTCTTTCCTTCTTTTTGTGTATAAATAGTATATGCAAAAATTATTTGTTTTATCTTATGTTATAAGATGAATTATGGCATATTATTATGGGGGTTAAATTTAATTCTATTCTTTGTTATTATTTCTTAGGACATTGTTTTTGAACAAAAAAGATTTTAGAGTAATTGTATATAAATTCTAAAAACTTTAGTCTTTATGCGTAATTAATTTTATTTTAAAAATTAAAATATTCTATACAAATAATATATTGATGTGGACAATTTGAACATGCATTTATTAAAAAAATTTTACACTTAATTAACACAAATTATTTTGAAATTGATCAACTTGTATAACTTTAATATAGTTGGAAATTTTGAAATACTCATACATTGTAATATAAACTTAGTAATATAGTTATAAGTTTAATTAAATTATTTTTTATCTCCATATATTTAATTAAATTTTTGAAGAACTGTTAGCATCCTTGACAAATTTGTAGATGTCAGTTGAAAATTTATATTGAAATTCAAAAATATCCTTCAAAAGATGTTTTGAATATTTTTTAGATAAAAATACCCTTGGACTTTTTGGTAACTTTAAAATGGGGGTTTAACTTTAATATTATTTAAATTACTCAAAATAAATATAAATAATTTTACTAATAATTTTTTTAAATATTAAATAATCTTTTAATTGAAGTTGAATTAAAAAACTAAAAATTTAAAATCATCAACATATCTAAAGTAATTTAATCAAATTTAATTAAACATATCTAAAGTAATTTAATCAAATTTAATCAAAATAAATTACTCCAACGCTACTTCCGAAACATTAATTTGCTAAAATAGTTTGACAAAATGCATCAATTCATAAACCAACAAGCCTTAATTTAAATTCATTTCATTAAATTTACTAATTAATAAAAATAAATAAGTCAAATTGTGTGAGATCAAGAGTTTGTACCTTTTGAGACCTTGATGTGTGTATATATAAATAAAAAAATTACATTTATTTATTAATCAAAATAAAAATAAAATCTAAAATTTTATCCTAACAATATAATTTTAATAATTTTAAATAAATAAATATTTTTAATTATTTTGAACAAAAGAATGTAATGATTTTAAATAAATAACATAAGTAAAAAAAATCAATTTAGGCTAAATTGATTAAAATTTATTAATTAACAACAAATAAATAAGTAAAAATGTGTATATGCATACATATATAAAAATGTGTATATATATACATTGATATGATATTTATTTTATATAAATTTATAGTAATATTATATATATTTATATGATATTTATATTGATATATAAAATTTTTAATTTTTTATGAGGATTTTGTATTATATTTTTTATTATTTTTTTCAATTTTTGTATTGAAGGTTGATTGGGCATTTCAAATTTTGTGAAATTTTTATAAATAAATCAAATTTTTGGGGCTGTTAGGTAATTATTTTTTTTTAATTTAACGGCTTTGCCCAAACACTAATGAAAGTTGAGGTGTTGTCCCAAATATATTAAAAAATTTAGAGTTTTGGTCTTATAAGTGTTAACCTAAGTACCAAAAGAGCAAACCCCCCTATCCAATGAAAAGTAAGGGCTCCATTGAAATGGTAATAATTTTATTGGCCTAATTGCAATTTACCCCCCATTGTGATTTGTGAAATAGGCATCAAACCCACTTGTAAAAAAAAATATATACATACAAAATAACTTCCTTATATTTTATAAAATCACACACACCGCCTCCCCCTCCACATTTGTTACCCATTTAACATAATTTTAATAAAGAAAGACCAATTTACCCTTAATCATTTTACATATTTACAATTCAATTTAAATAACTTTTTATTGTCATATTTTATTTTTTTTCTTTTTTCCTTTTCATTCTTTTCCTTTCTTTTTATTCTCGTTTCTCTCTTCTTCCATTATTTCATACATTTCTCATTTTATACATGTATATAAATTTATCATTGTTTCACATTTCTCATTATTTCATATGTTTCTCATTTTATACATATATATAAATTTATCTATAAAATTTTAAATAATTTTTGTTTTTATCTTTTTATTTCTATTTATTCATACATGTATAGTTATTTTCTATTTATACTTATTCACATATATATAATATACATATATATAAATTTATCAATAAAATTTAAATTACTTCTATTTTTATCTATTTTTTTTCTATTTATTCATTTCGAATTAAATAATATTTAATATTTATAAAAATATATATAATATAATTTTTTATTCATATTTATTTACATATATATACTACAAGAAAATATGTTAATCGCAATATATATTTTATGATGGTTTGTCTTAATTATTGCAAAATAATAATTTGATGATGGTTAAGCGGCGATTTATCCAAACAGTTGCTGAATTAGCCATTTAGCAGCGATTTCAAAAACTCACTGTGGAATTCATAATAAATGGCGGTGGTTAGTGTAACCACCATTGAATGAATAACTTCGCGCCGATTTTTCTAAACCGCCGTAATTAATAATAATAATATTATTATTTTTTGCTTATTAGCTTTCCCTTTGTTTTTTACTTTAAAGGGTTTTGTCCATAATTTTTTAATATATATATGCAATGCCAACTATTTTTGATAAATATTTTTTTTATAAATTTCTAAAATAAAGTGTTTTTTATTATAAGCTCTTCTACAAAATGTAAAAAGGTATTCGCTTATTTTTAAAAATAGAACATACTCCTATAATAATTTAGGCCATATGAATTTTAAGCTTTTATTTTACTCATAAATTGCAAGGTTTATTTTAAAAGATAAAATTTGATATTTTTATAAGCTTAAACAATTCTTATAATTTATTTTTATTAAAAACTTAGCCAAATACCCACTTAGTCTATATTTCTACTTCTCTGTTAATATTATGTATTTTGATTAATGAAATAAATTATTATAGTACTTTCTTTACCCAAAACTCATAATGCAAAAATATTACTCCTTTACCTTACAATTTATATGTACATATATGTAATAAAATTTCTTTGCTTCATGCAGCTATATTATATAATTATTCCATATTTTCTGTTTATTTCTTTTAGTTCACTATTTTATATTCTTATTTTATTTATTCAAATGACAATTACTATTTTATTTTTAAAAAAAATAATATTATTCTAAAATATTCTAATAAGCTAATTATGTCATATCATTGATTTTCAAAACTTATTTTAATAGAGTAAAAACAATTCACACCTTTTACTCTTTCGAGTAATATTTTTTATAATTTTATTTTATTTACATTAAGAATTAGGGGTATAAATGAAATGAGACAATTCGCAAATAGTTCGACTCATCATTTAAATGAGCCAAGCTAAGTTTAATAAGTATAAGTATCTATGCACATATCTATATTAACAAATATCAGCTATAACTGAGTTGGTAAGCACCCTATCCCAAGCATGGGCAGGCACAAGTAGACCTAGCAATTTTTAACCCATACACATGGGTACCCAAAAAAATATGAGTAATAGGCCTTGTTTCTCCAGCCCAAAAAATTATGAGTAATTTTACCGATACCTAATTTACCTGCCGCTTTTTGGCCTTGCCCATGGGTACCCATATTTATAAATATTTTCTTATACATATAATATATATTTACATATAAATATTGATGGTATGTTGACTAAGGTTTTACTTATTTTGCAATATTACCTATTTATTTTTAAATATTTGTTATTGAGCATATATTCTTTTGTAGGTGATGATGAGCCAAGCGATGAACAACTTGTTGTGCATATTTCCATGGATGCAACATCTTCTTCCACAAGGACAACAATGTTTGACTGATATTTATACTTTCAATTCAAAAACTTTTGGCATGTAATGGAATTTAAGTTTGAACTTTTGAATGTGATGTATTTTAAATTTGGTAGATTTTGAATACTTAAGATGTAAGTTTTAAACTACAGTGTTATTAATATGCTTTAGGTATTTGTTCAATTTAATGTTTGAAATTTATAGTCTTTTTTTTCTTCATTTTATTTAGTAAATATTTGAGTAACATCATATAAGTTACAAGTTGGACATTAATTTATCTTCAAATATTAAAAAAAAAAAGTTATGAGTACCCATGGGTTACACGTTACCTATGAGGATAGATAACCCTTACTTCGTACCCAATAAAAAATGGGTAACAAGTAAATTTATCCAACCTGTTGTTACCCGTTATTGGGTTACTTGTAGGTATCTAATTGCCTAGTCTAGGCACAATTACAAGTCTTACTTGCAACAGATTTTGAGTTTCCATTTCCAACAGCTTAACAGGTCAAGGTCCAATGTGCATTAGTCCTTCTAACCCAAAAACCATTGGGCATAGTATCCTCCAGCCCATCTGCCAGTAGCCCATCATGCCATTACCCAGCATGCCTAGTTCCACCTCACATTGGCCCATTCAAGAGGCCTCGACTGCAAAGTCCAGCCTTCAATCCAATGTTAAGTCCATCAATCAAGCCTTGAGATTGGGCTTTAGCCAATTGGAGCTTCCCATGGGGAAGACGGCCTCATTAATATTAGGCCCATTCAGGCAGACCTAGCTGTGAAGCTTATCCTTCAATGCAGTGCCGAGTCCATCAAGTCAAGCCCTGATATTGGGCTTTGGCCAATTGGAATGGCCTATGGGAAAGATGGTCTCGTTAATGTTGGTCCGACCTGTTAGCAGCCTAGCACTAGAGATATTGCAATCTTGAAGCCCTACCTATGGGGATGTCTCCAACCTATGTCCTAGGTTTAGCTACCAAACCCTGAGAAGAAGAAAATACTATGTGGACCAAGTATATGCTTAAGGCCCGAAAAATTAATGCCATTACATGTACTAAATGTAACAAAACTTTTAATCGCTTTCATAATGAAACTCTTTGTTATCTATTCCATTAGAAACGAAATGCTTATTTTTGAATTAAAATATTGTCTAACTATTTATAACCATTTTGTTACATAAATAATTAGTAATTATACTTAATTAAATAAATATTATTATTATAATATGCATTGGTAATGAAAAAATAAAATGCCACAAAATTGCCAATGTTTTAGTAATTAAATATTTCTTTACGCTATAAAAAACTATCGTAACTAATACACTTTTTGTTTACTAATATCATCTTTTTGGTATTTGTTACAAATGCTTTTAGCAACAGGCTTTAATGCATGAAACTTTGGTAACCAAAATTTCATTACCAATTACCTAAGGTAATGAATTTAGGTGTTAACATAATGAAATTTTTTGTTACTAAAATTGTAATTTGTTGTAGTACAATAAAGATATGAATTTTATTGATTCCAAATAAAAATGCCAAGTATATATTTAAGTTTCCCAAATCTCAAAAGAACATTCAACATTTGACATCTTACTTAGGGTAACCCCAAACTGAGATATCAAAATAATTCAATCTCAAATCCAAACTTGTAATAACAAAAATATACCCATAAAATTTCTTCCACATGTCATTATACCATGAACAGCTGAAATTTCATATTAATCATTAGTACAAACATTAGGATTCATACTAAGGGTCTAATCTTAGATGTTTAGCAAAATATATATACACAACCTCAAGGTAGTGTGGTCAACCGTAACATATCTCAACATCACTGAGTTCACATATAATATTCTAATAGCCCATATATACATAAGCACACCTAGTCTGTTACAAAAAGAGCATCTCTTCATTCTAGATCAAAACTTTACATTTCTACTCGACCTTGTCTGCACATTTAATGGAAATGGAGACAAGTCCAATAGACTTAGTGAGGGATAATGTATCAAGTAGTAATAGAAACCTATGAAGGAAAGAGAATCTTAATAGATTTAAAATCAATAGGCAATACAAGTACAGTTACGATTCAAGCAAGAACAAGAATAGCAAATAAGAAACTCTCTTGCTTTATTACTCCAATAATAGATTGCAATCAAGCAAGAAATGAGTACAGAAAATCAAGCTCTTATAGTATATGCATTCCAACAAAACGAGTTAAGACATGTATATCAAATCACCTTATACTAGTCAAACAAGTACTTCCAATGCTTGATAGCTTGGCATATAATTAGTGTGCCCATATGGACTGTATGGTGCATTGTGAATACCTAAGTGAACTACTTAGAGTACCGCTGATACCTAAGTGGGCTACTTAGCGTATTATAGACACTCAGGTGAACTACAAGGCATGTCCCAAGTATCCCAGCATTCTATGTAGGATTGGCACTTAGCCCAAATATTATCTCCAACAAGCACACCAAGTACGACAAGTACCAATCAAGCAATTGAATTTGCCAATGAGGTAATATGTGAACGACTAGCAAGTAAAGTCAAGCTAATTGGTTAAATAATAGAATATAGACCAGCGAGTATGCCGGCAAGGCATATGATAATAGTTTAAGACAGAAACAAGTACCAAATAGTGACAAGTACCGATCAAGATAGAAGAGAGTTCTAAGTGCCGAACAAATAAGAACGACTTAACAGAGTGAAATAAATACTAACCCTCACAAGGGTATACCAATTAGGTAATTGATTACAAACAAGTACACATTCAAGTACAGATTTTAAAAAAATGAGCAAGTACCGTTTAAACAATTGCGAGCAAGTACAATCAAACAAGTTAACCCTCACAGGGGTTATACCACAAGAATAAATAAATATAACAAGGCTAGGATGGCAGACTCTCACCTCCATTATCTTAGGAAATGTACCCAAAAATAATTGTTCACTGGTCCTCAGGACCTATCTTTTCATCACCTAACTAAAAGAGTATAATTATAGTCAAAATCTATGTTTGACTCCCAATATAGTATTATCATGCTTATTATTAGCTCAAAATCTCTAATCAATTGATTAACATGATAGCTTAAGGCTTAAATGGCACTATCATCACAATAATGGCTAATAAGGCTAACATTACCAAAATTAATCTCGGTGTTCATATCGATATCACTTATCATAAAATAAATTAATCTTTAATTACATGATCCTTTCATAATATCACCGTAAATCATAATAATTGCTTAATTCCTTATACTTAACCTCAATAAAATCATCTAGGTCCTATTATTCACAAATCAAGGTTTAATTCCTCATTAAACTCATAAAATCCAAATTTGGCATATGGTACAACATATCTAGGACCACAGCAATAATATTCCATCTATACATGGTCATGTATATATAATCCATGATAAACTCATTCTTGCTATGGTACAAGGTTTCAAGAAATACAATACAACATGTATATATATAACCAAATCCTTTCTAACTATTTTACCCATGCATCGCCCAATCAAAACCTCAGATTCAACAACTTAGACTACTGTTATGATTGTTGCATTGAAAAGTAGATTTTACCTCAACTTCACTATCATATTGCTACCGTTGGCTGCCGAAATAACCCATAGTCCCCAACAACATGCTCTTCTTGAGCTCCTGAGTCCAATGATACTATCAAATTCAAGTTCTATAGCCAAGAACATGGTTAATCGACTCAACAGCTTCAAATGGGTTTCTTGCCACCGTATTTTGATCACTATTTTCTACTACCGCTGCTGCATCATTCCCTCATGTAAGGTTATTTTTAGCTTCCCTATGTTGACAGCTTTTAGAATCTTTGCTCAGAAATAATTTTTGGCCCTAGCTCTATTATGCTTTTCAAGGTTCGCCATTGTCAATGTTTTGCTTGCCATTTCTGGTAACTCATCACCTATTCCACCGTGCATATAGTGTGCGAGTGTAGCTGGTAGTGAGGAGAGAGTTTTAATTGGTTTAGTTTAGAAAAAAAGTGGCCGTCGAAGGGAGATCGCTAGTGGTGATGGTGATGGTCGCAGGTGAAGAAAATGAAGAAGAAATGGGTTCAATCTACAATTTCCAACTTTTATAAATTAAAGTTTTTCTAATTTTTATATTTAGCCCAAAAGGTTTTCAAATAGCTTCAATTAAGTCCTGTTAATTATTTAGAATTATAGTTGAACCCTAGTTGACTTAGTGTTTTTCATGCAAACCCCACATTTCCTAGATTTAGTGCAATAAGTCCTTAAACTTTGCGATTTGGCCCCAAAAGTTTCAAATAAAATGAAATCAAGTTAGTTAAAATTATAAATTGACAACAAAACTTCTAAAAATAATTAATAAGTTAAAATTCATAGAAATACAAATAATGGCAATAAATTAATGAAATTAAGAAAATTCTAGGGGTGTTACACAGTACTCCATTTTGAGAGAATATCTCTAAAGTAGTATAGACTCAATTTTCTAAGGTTTGTTCTTGGGTTCTTCTTCAATCAACTTGGAAGAAATTGGGGTTTAAAAACACAAAAAATAGCCAAATAGGCCATGGGCTTATGCACAGTGTTGTGACATATAAAATTGGCACTGCAACATGTGTAACGAAAAAACTACATAACATGCAACATTGCAGTGCTCATTGTACAATATGCAGCACTGCGATGCTGACTTCTTGGCACCATGATCCTCATCACAGAACATGCAGTGCAGACTTCCTGGCACTATGGCCTTCTAGCGTCATGGCTCATGTCATTTTTTGTTTCGCTCGCTCCACATTGTATTATACTATTTCTTCTATGTCTCACCATTAGTAACTTAAATTTTAAGGCACAATCAACATGGTTGGATTGGCTTGGATATCCACTCCCATCCAATAATGGATACATTATTAATTTTTAGAACTTAGATTTTGAAGTAGTTGTAGTGTGGACTGAAATCTTATCTTTTTTCATTTTGTTCTAATTATAAATTATATAATTATTATGATTTTAGACATCTTTACAAAAAAATTCCATTTATTAGGCTTAAGACATGGATATCAAAAATTGAAATAATGGTGTAATGCCCCTAGAATTTTCTTGATTTTGTTAATTTATTACCATTGTTTGTATTTCTATGAATTTTGACTTATTAATTATTTTTAGAAGTTTTGTGGTTAATTTATAATTTTAACAAACTTGATTTCATTTTATTTGAAATTTTTGGGGCCAAATCGCAAATTTTAAGGACTTAATTACACTAAATTTGGGTAATGAGGGATTTGCATGGAAGGCCCTAAGTCAACTAGGATTCAGTTATAATTCAAAATAATTGGTAGGACTCAATTGAAGTTATTTGAAAATCCTTGGGGCAAATATGAAATTAGAAAAACCTTAATTTATAAAACTTGGCAATTGCAAATTGAACCCATTTTTTCTTCACTTTCTTCACCCGCAACCATCATCATCACCACTAATAATCTTCCTCCAGCGGTGATTTTTTCACCGAACTAAATCACTTAAACTCTTTCCCTCATTACCAGCTACACTCGCACACTACATGCATGATAGGATGGAAAGTGAGTCACCAAAAATGATGAGCTAAAAACTAACAGCAGTGGACCTTAATCGGCACGACAAAGATATGGAAAAAAATTACTTCTAAGCAGAGATTCTAAAAGCTCTCAACATAGGGTAGCTGAAAACAACCTCACATGAGGGAATAGCATGGTGACAATAGAAAACAGTGATGAAGCACGGTGGAGAAAAATCCATTTGAAGCTGTTGAATACAATTATCTATTTTCTTAGTTATAGAACTTAAATCTAATAGTACCATTGAACTCAGCAGCTTGAGAGGAGCATTTTGGTAGGGACGTTGGATTACTCCTACGGCAATAACAGCAGAGTTGAGGCAGAATTTTCTTCTCAATGTAATGATCATAAGGTGGTATCGATTGTTGAATCCAAGGTTTCAATTGGGTGATACGTGGGTAAAATAGTTAGAAAGGATTTGGTTATATATATGTACATGTTGTATTGTATTGCTTGAAACCTTGTACAATAGCAAGACCGAGTTTATCATGGATTATATATATACATGACCATACACAGATGGAATACTTTAATTGTGGTCTTGAATATGTTGTACTATATGCCAAATTTGGATTTAATGAGTTTAATAAGGACTTAAACCTTGATTTGTGAATAATAGGACCTAAATGATATTGTTGAGGTTAAGTATGAGGAATTAAGCAATTATTATGATTTAGGGTGATATTATGAAAGGATCGTGTAATTAAGGATTAATCTATTTTTGATAAGTGAGAATAATATGAACATCAAGATTAATTTTGGTAATTCTAGCCTTGTTAGCCATTATTGTGATGATTATGCCATTTAAGCCTTAAGCTATCATGTTAACTGATTGATCAGAGATTTTGGGCTAATAATAAGCATGATAGTAATATATTGGGAGTCAAACATGGATTTTAACTATAATTATGCTTTGTTGGTTAGGTGATGAAGAGGTAGGTCCCGAGGACTAGTAAATGGTTGTTTTTGGGTGTATTACCTAAGATAACAAAAGTGAGAGTCTGCCATCCTAGCCTTTTTATATCTATCTATTCTTATGGCATAAACCCTGTGAAGGTTAATTTGCTTGACTATATTTACTCGCAATTGCTTGAATGGTATTTGCTCATTTTTTAAAATATATACTTGATTGTGTGCTTGTTCGTAATCGGTTACTTGATTGGTATACCCATGTAAGGGTTAGTATTTGTTTCACTCTATTGAGTCATTCGTATCTGTTTTAGTGCCCAGAACTTTCTTATGTCTTGATTGATACTTGTCACTGTTTGGTACTTATTTCCATCTTAAACTGTTGTCAAATGCTTCACTAGCATGCTGGCTTGTCTGTATCTAGTTATCTAACCAGTTGGCTTGACTGTACTTGCTAGTTATTCACATATTATCTCATTGGCAAATTTAATTGCTTGATTGGTACTTATTGTACTTGGTGTACTTATTGGAGATAATACTTGGGCTAAGTGTCAATCCATGTAGAATGCTGGGATACTTAGGACACACCTTGCAATCTGCCTAGATATCAATAATACGCTAAGTGGCCCACTTAGGTATTAGTGGTACGCTAAGCAATCCACTTAGGTATCGACATTATGCCATACAATCCATATACACCAATTGTATACCAACTTGTCATGCTTTGGAAGTATTTGTTTAACTATTATAAAGTGATTTGATATGCATTTCTTTACTTGTTTGTTGTAATGCATATACTGTAAGGGTTTGATTTCCCATACTCATTTCTTGCTTGATTGTAATATGTTCTTGGAGTAATAAGACATGAGTGTTTCCTATTTGTTATTTTTATTCTTACTTGAATCATAACTGCACTTGTATTGCTTGTTGATTTTAAATCTATTAAGATGCTCTTTCCTTGACAAGTTTCTATTATTGCTTGATACATTATCCCTTACTAAGTCCATTGGACTTACCCCCATTTTCATTAATTATACAGACAGGGTCGAGTAGAAATGTAAAGTTCTAATTTAGAATGAAGAGACACTCTTTTTGTAATAGACTAGGTGTGCTTATGTATGGATGGGCTATTAGAATGTTATATGTGAACTCAAAAATGTTGAGATATGTCAGGGTTGGTTGGGCTACCTTGATGTTGTGTATATATATTTTGTTGAACATCTAAGAATGGACCCTTGGCACGAATCTTAATGTTTGTAGTAGTGATTAATATGAAATTTTTGCTACTTATGGTCTAATGATATTTGAAAGAAATTTTATTGGCCTATTGCTAGTATTATAGGTTTCGATTTAAGATTAAATTATTTTGATATGTTAGCTTGGGGTTACCTTAAGTAAGGTATCAAAGGTACTATTAGAGCTTGTGTTTATGATGACCTAGGTGTTGAATATACAATAAAATTTATAGTGACTTTTATTTGAGTTAGTTTAAATATGCACTTAGGGGTGTGATAGGATTATTAGAGTATAACAGGATTGTTAGAATGTTGTAAGATCCTAAGGTATTAAGAATGAATTCTATTCTTTGATATTAATTAATAGATTCTTGTGACTTTGTTACCAGATGGCTAGTAGCTCTAGCAAAAGAAAGGAACCTATGAACAAAGATAACATTGAAGACTTGAAGAGAAAACTTGCAGCTCTATACCTTTCCCAAACATGTTAGAGGCTTGAAGTAAAACTTTATGAGATGTATGAGATTATACAGAATGAAAAAATGGAAATAAATCGATGGAAGTTAGCAGTCGGGGTAGCATATTTCATGCTTGATTGAATGATGGAAATTGTCAAAAGAGAAGAGATTCATGTAGAAATAGTAGCTAACCAGATTGAAGAGCTTTGAGAGATACATATCAAAGTGGAAGAAACATTCAAGGTGCTAGAGGCCGAGTACAAAAGGACAATAGATGAGCTCTATCCCATAATGAGAGAGATTGGTAGAATGATGGCATACTACCACTGAGCCATGGATTAAGTGATAAGGATAGGCATTGGCATCAACACAGAGGCAAGACTCTTGAGAGTTTGCCCTTTCTTTAGTCTGGGATATTAGTCGGGCATACATATAAAAGAAAGACTAGGTAGGGACCCAGGGGAGGCACTTGTAGTATATCATGTAGAGGAGGACTTGAATAATGTTGTAGAGGTTCGTAAAGAGCTTATAGAGATCAATGGTAATGATGATAAAGGGCCAAAAATGATGGATGATGTTGAAGATTCTGAGTCTGATGTCATAGATGCTGAGGATTCGAATTAGGCAACCTAACGGCCATGTCCTTGCTTAATTTTATGTATATAAACTAGTAGTATCAACAACATGTAGCTTGTAGCGTAGCTATCTTTTTTTTCTTTATTCGTATATACATATAAGTTTTAACTGCCATATCATTTTACCTCGGTTGGGGCATACGGCTAGTTTAGTCTTTTGAACATGGGTGTAACTTTTAACTATGTTAATAAATTTTATTTATAAATGACTGTATATTAATTTTTTTTTGTTGGTTTTAAGCTATTAAAGATTTGTGATTTGATTTATCATGTTCTCATTTCCTTTTGCTTAAATGATGGTTGGGTTGTTGATAGCTGAACATTGATTTGCAGCTTATGTTCGTAGGATTGAACATTTGGCATCTTGAGTAAGTAATACCTTCCAAGAGTAATGATGATATTCGTGTACAAATAAGAATAGGTCTAAGAGGAAGACCTCTAGATTGTAGAGCTAATACGCATTGTGTTCCTAAACAAAAGACACTTACTTATCCAAAATCAATACCTGATGAGAAAGTTTCTCAAACTCCTCTAATGAGTTAGCCAGTTAAGGATCTTTTAGTAATGTTAGTCCATTAAG
Source organism: Jacaranda copaia (assembly GCA_014898725.1). Classification (NCBI taxonomy): domain Eukaryota; kingdom Viridiplantae; phylum Streptophyta; class Magnoliopsida; order Lamiales; family Bignoniaceae; genus Jacaranda; species Jacaranda copaia. Next base: position 792,248 of record JACGDI010005241.1, on the reverse strand, counting down.
AAAGGCAAAACGTGGGCAACCAGTAGATAGAGCCGGAGTAGCAGAAGTAGTTCCAAAAGATCGAGCCTTGGAATAGTTTTTAAGATTTTAGCCCTCAAAATTCTTAGGAGAGTCAGATAATGGTAAGGAAAAAAATGGCTAGAAGATTTGGACAATGCATTTAGGACCATACGATATTTGGGTGTGCAAAGGGTACAATTTGCAACTTTTCTTTTAGTAGGACTTGCAAGGAGTTGGTGAAAAATGGTTGAATGTAGACAGATTGATACAAAAACTCTCCAGACTTGGGATAATTTTACTCAGGAATTCAAGGATAAGTGTATATCTTTAGTGACTAAACAAGCATGGGAAAGAGAATTTATGAATTTAATTTAAGAGAATCAATCTATTAATCAGTATGAGGCCACATTTAGCTGATTAGTATCGTATGCTCCCTATGTTCAATGAGATGAGAATTTACAGACTAGATGATTCATATAGGGGCTACGACTAAAACTGAGATAGGGCTTCACTACCTGGGATTTGCAAAATTTCAATCTAGCTATGAGCAAAGCTTTACAACTAGAATCAAAGTTGCAAGAAATCTGGAAGATTGAGGATAAAGGCCAAAAATGAAGACCACACCCTATAGGGCACAGTTGTACTAGTAAAAAGTAGCCAAGACTCTATGCCATAAGTATTTCTCAAAGAGCCCCTTAGACTAATAAGGTGACAGATTTAGATTAAGGTAAGGCAAAGATGTGGTGTGGATTTTGTGGAGCACTGGGCCATGACAAAATGGAATATTGGAAGAAAAAAGACAAATGCTTACATTATGGGAATGATCTACACTTCATGAAGAACTGTCTAAGAATGAAAAGTCCACCGCTTGCTACAAAAGGAAAACAAGCAGTAGAAACTGGCAGGAAATAGAAAATTCAGGCTCATGCCTATGTTTTTATGGGCGAAGATGCTCCCAATCCTAATGAAGTAGTAGAAGGTACACTTTTTATCTCTGATATTTCTAGAAAGGTATTACACGACCCTCGTACCTTGTATTCCTTTGTATCTTATCTCAAAATTTGAATATCCCCCCCGAGACCATGACTTATTATGTAAAGGTTTAAATGCCTTTGGGTGTAGAGTTAGTAATAGATATTGTGTATCAAGATTGCCCAATTATGATTGGAAATCGAGTGTATACTACTAATCTTATACAGATGCCCATACAAGGTTATGATTTCATACTTGGAATGGACTAGCTATGTTATCATTAGGCACAAGTGAACTGTTTCACCAAGTGTATCACACTCAGTGGAGAGATGTTAATATCAACATATCCCTAATACCAATCATCTCAGCAACAAAGGCCAGACAGATTCTGAGAAAAGGTGGGCAAGGATTTTTAGCATATCTTATTAATAAGCCTCGGGATATTATTAAGCTCGAGAACGAGGAAGTGGTAGCAGAATATTTGAAAGTATTCCCTAAAGAACTAAATTCATTACCCCCAGATAGGGAAATTAAGTTTGTTCTTCACACTCTCTTTATAGCCACACCCTTCTCCAAGACTCCTTATTGAATGGCCTTTGCTAAGCTTAAAGAACTAAAGAATCAGCGTCAAGAGTTGCTGACAAAAGGATTTATTAGACTGAGCACATCTTCGTAGAGAGTCCCGGTATTGTTTGTCAAGAAAAATGATGGGACCCTAAAGATGTGCATCAATTATAAAGAATTGAACAAGGTTACCATCAAGGATAAGTACGCTCTACCCTATGTAGAAGAATTGTTCGATCTACTGCAAGTGTCAAGAATCTTCTCGAAGTTATTTTAGACAAAGGTACTATCAATTGAAGATTAAGGAAAAAGATAGTCCTAATCCAAAGAAGGTTACCATCAACTACCTTCATGGATTTATACGCGAAGTGTTTAGGTCGTACCTAGACCAATTTGTGGTTATTTTCATCAACGACATTGTAGTGTTCTCCAAATCCAAAGAAGAACATGCAAAACACTTGCACCTAGTTCTCAAGACTCTAAGAGAACACAAGTTGTATGCTAAATTCAGCCAGTGTGAATTTTGGATAAAGAAAATAGCCTTTTTGGGGCATGTCATCACCCAGAATGATATCGAAGTTGACCTCTATAAAGTGAAAGTAATAGTCAATTGAAAGTGGCCTAGAAATGTCACTAAAGTCTAAATCTTCTTGGGGTTGGTAGGCTATTATCAAAGATTTGTTCAATATTTTCTAAGATAGTCGATCCGTAAACTAAGTTGACATAAAAAGATCAATATTTTAACTGGAATGATGATTGCTAGAGAAGCTTTTAGGAGTTAAAACAATAGCTAACTATGACTTTAATCTTAGCTCTCTCAGATAGCTTAGAGGGCTTTGTGGTGTATACAGATGTTCCAACAATAGGTTAGGATATATATTGATGCAAAAAGGGCATGTTATTGCCTATGACTGTAGGAAATTGAAGCCCTATAAAAACAACTACCTAACGCATGAACTAGCATTGGCTGAGGTAATTTTCACATTATTGAAATGGAGGCATTACCTATATGGTGCTATGTTTGAGTTGTATACTGACCGCAAGAGCCTTAAGTATTTATAGTCATAGAAGGAGCTAAACATGAGGCAGCGCCGATGGATGGAGTTTCTGAGAGATTATGATTTCTCTATCACTTACCACTCTAGAAAAGCTAATGTAATAGCTGATACATTGAGCCAAAAATTTGGGTTAGCTCGTTTACAAGCAACAGTAACATCCGAAAGTCAAAAGTTAGGTTTTGTGCTAAGATTAAAGCAACATTCGTAGGTTGCTAGAATAAAAGTACAACCAGAACTATATAACAAAATACGACGAGCTCAAGTTGGAGATAAATGGATACTAAAACAAAATAAAAATGTCAGAAGTGCCGAAGGATTAAAGTTCAATGTTGATAATCAAGGCACCCTCTCATTTTGGAAAAAGATATGTGTACCAAAGGAAGTCAAGAAAAAATTATTAAAAGAAGCACATAAGATATGATATACGATACATTCCGAATGAGCAAAAATGAATTGAGATTTAATTAAATAGTTATGGTGGAATAGGATAAAAAGAGATATAGCAAATTATGTGTAAAAGTGTTTGACTTGCCAATTGGTGAAGGCTAAACACCAACGATCATCAAGGTTGTTGCAGCCTCTCTCAATTCTTGATTGGAAATAAGAACAATTCCCCATAGATTTTGTGATTGGTCTACCAATGGACAAAGGAGGATACAATGGTGTCTTGATTATAGTAGACTGCTAGACCAAGTCAGCGCATGTTTTGTAGATTAGAACACACAATCGGGTTGAAAAGCTAGCAAAGTTGTATGTCAAGGAAATTGTTCGACTACATAGAGTCCTAACCAACATTGTATTAGCTTTGGAAGAGTCTACAAGAGATCTAGGAACAAAATTGAGGTTCAATTCTACTGCCCACCCACAAATAGATGGACAATCAAAATACGTTATACGAATTTTGAAGGATATGCTTAGGGCCTGTGTGCCAAACTTTGAAGAAAGTTGGATACAACACCTTTCATTGATTGAATTTGCCTATAACAATAGTTATTAGTTAACAATTTAGATGTCACTGTACGAAGCCGTATACAATAGAAAATATCGATCTTTAGTACACTAGGATTTGGAAGAGCACAAAGACAACATTGATCAGTCTCTAAGATATAAGGGACAATCAAAAAAGTGCAAGTAATCAATCAGAAAATGAAAGCAGCCCAGGATAGATAGAAAAGTTACATAGATACTTAAAGAAAGGATCTGGAGTTTGAAGTTGGAGATCTAGTATTTGTCAAAGATTTCCTAAGAAAAGGAGTCAAAAGAATTGGACAAAGTGGAAAACTTAACCCGAGATATGTCAGGCCCCATGAGATATGAGTGAGGATAGGACTAGTTGCGTATCGTCTCATGTTACCCCAAGATTTGAAAGGAATACATGACGTCTTCCATGTGTCGCAATTTCAGAAGTACTATCCTGACCTTTCTCACATTATACCACATGAATGCATGCACTTGAAAGGGGATCTAGCATATTTACTTTTCTATGCTACTTAATCCAAGAAGATGATTTAGCTTTTCTTAAAAATACTAAAAGAAATATTGAGAAAGAAGTTTACAACTATTGTAAATTCAAATAGAGTTCTAAATGAATAGAGAGAGAGATCTTCTAATAGAAACATTAAATCATATGAGGAAACAATGGTTGATTTTTTATTGTTCATCTTTTGTTAATTCTGAGCTTGATCTCAACTTCCTTTATTGTTCATTTAACCTTTTTTGTTTTTGTTGACATTAGCATTATATCTGATTCACTTCTCATTTTTGGTGGTATTAGCATTATATCTTATTTGCTCCCCTATGATAGTTAACCAAGAAGATAATTTACAAAATATTGAAATAAATATTTAAAAAGAAGCTTAGAACTACTATAAATTCAAATAATACATTTGAAAAAGATATGATTAAACAAGATTTTGAAAGTTCCAAATGGATGGAGATGGATCTTCCAATAATCACACGCGGTAATAATGTTGTGTTTGAGTATTCATTTTTCTTACATCTAAGCTTGGAATTTTCATCTTCCTTTGTTGATCATTTAAAAACTTTATGATCAACATTTTGAAAGTTAATGTAACCTTTTTATTGGGAATATATTCAGTTATATCATTGCATATAGAGAGGCCAAATAGATTTATATTCTTTGTGCAATTATTTTATGATTGAAAATTTTCATTTCAGGTGATATTAAAATTATATCTAACTCACTTCTTGTTAGTGGTGATGTTAGGAATATATCTTACACACTTTCCTATGCTGGTTAATCCAACAAGATAATTCCACTTGTTTACAAAATATTGAAAGAAATATCGAGAAAAATATTTAGAACTACTGTAAATTCAAATAATATATTTGAAATGAGATGATAAAACACGATTTTGAAAGTTCTAAGGGAAGGATAAGGATCTTCCAATAGGAATATTAAATCATATGATGAAACAATGGTTAATGTTTGATTATTTATATTCTATTACCTATGAGCCTAAAATTTTCACCTTCCTTTATTAACCATTTGAAATTTTTATCATCAATGTTTTGAAAGTTGTGTAACCTTTTCACTAGGATTATATTTAATGGTATAATTGCATTTAGAGAAGCCAGATGTGGGATTTGTATTCTCTTTGCAGTCATTTTATGATATAATTTTCATTTGTGGTGATATCAACATTACATCTAACTCATTTTTCATTTATGCTGATATTAGGATTATATATATATATATATATCTTATTCATTCCCCTATGTAAGTTAACACAAGAAGATAATCTAACTTGTTTTACAAAACTAAAAGAAATATTAGATCGAAATTTAGAACTACTATAAACTCAAATAATACATTTGAAGATGAGATAATAAAACAAGATTTTGAATGTTTTGAATGGATGGCAAAAGATCAATAGAAACATTAAATTATGTGAAGGAACAATGGGATGGTTTGAGTATTCATTTTTTGCCACTTATGAGCTTGAAATTTTGCATCTTCCTTTATTGATAAGTTAAAATTTTTATCATTAATGCTTTGAAATATAACGTAACTTTTTTCCTAGGAGTGTATTTACTTATATTATTGCATTTAGAGAAACCAAATTTTGTATTTATATTCTTTGTGCAATCATTTTATGATTGAATTTTCATTTATGGTGATATTATCATTATATCTAATTCACTTCTCATTAGTGGTGATATTAGCATTATATTTTATTCGCTACCTCGTGCTAGTTACTCCAAGAAGACGTTTCCGCTTGTTTACAAAATATTAAAAGAAATATTGAGAAAAAAGTTTAGAACTACTATAAATTCAAATAATAAATTTGAAAATGAGATGAAAAAAATAAGATTTTGAAAGTTTTGAAGGGATGGATTAGATGGATCTTCCAATAGGAATATTAATTCATATGATAAAACAATGGTTGAAGTAGTATTCATCTTTTAGTACTTATGAGCCTAGAATTTTCATGTTCCTTTAGTAATCATTTGAAATTTTATCATCAATATTTTGAAAGTTCTACAACCTTTTTACTGTGAGTATATTAAATTATATAATTGCATTCAGAGAAGCCAGGTGCAGGATTTGTATTCTCTTTGCAGTCATTTTATAATAGAATATTTTTCATTTGTGGTGATATTAGCATTATATATAACTCACTTTTCACTTGTGCTCATATTAGCATTATATATATATATATATATCTTATTCATTTCGCTATGTTATTTAACACTAGAAGATAATCCAACTTTTTAACAAAATACTGAAAGAAACATTAGAAAGAAATTTAGAACTACTATAAATTCAAATAATACATCTGAAGATGAGAAGATGAATCAAGATTTTGAATGTTTTGAATGATGGAGAAAGATCTATAGAAATATTAAATTAGATGAGAAAACAATGGTTGGTTTGAGTATTCATTTTTTGTTACTTTTGAGCATGAAATTTTGCATCTTCCTTTATTGATCATTTAAAAAATTTATCATCAATGTTTTGAAAAATAATGTAACTTTTTTGGTAGGAGTATGTTTACTTATATCATTGCATATAGAGAAGCCAAATTTCAAATATATATTCTTTGTGTAGTCATTTTATGATTGAATTTTCATTTCTGGTGATATTAGCATTATATCTAACTCACTTCTCATTTGTGGTGATATTAGCATTACATAGATTCACTTCCTTATGCTAGTTAACCAAGATGAAAATTTTGCTCTTTTACATAACATTAAAAGAAATATTGAGAGAAAATTTAGTACCACTTTAAATTCAAATAATACATTAGGAAATGGTATGATAAAACAAGATTTTGCAAGTTCTGAAGGGATGGATAAGTATCTTCCAGTATAAACAAACGATATGATGGAATAATGGTTGATATTTGAGTCTTCATCTTTTATCACTTTTGAGCTTGAAATTTTATCTTCCTTTATTAGTGATTAGAAAATTTTATCATCAATGCTTTGAAAGTTCTGTAACCTGTTTACTAGGAGTATATTTAGATATATTATTGCATTTAGAGAAGCCATATGTTGGAATTATATTATCTGTATAGTCATTTTATGATAGAATATTTATTTGTGATGATATTAGCATTATATCTTACTCACTTCGCATTTGTGGTGATTTTAACAGTATACCTTATTAACTTCCGTCTGCCAGTTAACCTAAGAAGATGATCCAACATTTTTACAAAGGATTGAAAGAAATTTGAAGCTGCTGTAAATTCAAATTATATATTTGAAGACGAGATGATATAACAAGATTTTGAAAGGTTTGAAGGGATGGAGAGGGATCTTCCAATAGAAACATCAAATTATATGAAGAAACAACGGTTGGTGTTTGAGTGTTCATCTTTTGTTACTTCTGAGCTAGAAATTTTATCATCAACATTTTGAAATTTGATGTTGCCTTTTTACTGGGAGTATATTCTGTTATATCATTACATTTAGATAAGCCAAATTTTGGATTTATATTCTGTGTGCAATCATTTTATGATTGAATTCTTAGTTATGGTGATATTAGCATTATATCTGACTGGTTTGTGGTGATGTTAACATTATATGTGATTCATGTGCCTATGCTAGTTAATCCAAGAAAACAATTCGGAAAGGAAGAAAGCTAAACTCATGTCTGATTGGACAGAGAAAAAGGAATATGCATTTTGATCCATTTAGATTTTTATTTTATTCTTCAATGGATTTTTTAAGAAATAAATATTACCAATGAAAAATCCAGTGGTAATCCGCCTAAATAATTTTCCACCCAACTTCTTTCAGAAAAGCCTATGAAAATCAAAGTATCAATTTTTTTGGTGGTATTAAACTTTTCCAACAACATTCTGCAAGGAATTTCATTGGAAATTTTTCAAGACCACTTTCCTAACAGAGTGGTTTCTATCGAAAATGTCCATTTTTCAAAAAATTTTTATTTTCCTTCAGAAATTATGTATTTTCTTGTAGTGTAATTTATATTTTGGATTAAATATATACATATATATATATATATTACACGTATTCATATTTTTTAGAAGATTTTTTAAGTTTTTTTTTTCTGCTCCTCAAAACAAAATCTCATTCAATCCTTGGCAATAGTGAATCGTTTTGGAAGTTAATTTAATTTGTAAAGTGGCTATAAATTTCTTTTATCCCTCACATCAATAATTTTGAAAGGAAGTTAACCAATAACAATCATCTCAACCAACAAAATTCAAGTCTCTTTTATTTTTATAAAAGAGAGAGAGAGAGAGAATAAGCACCATTGCCTCCTTGTTCTTCAAAAGGAGTCATTTATTTTGTCATCGACAAGCCTATATAGATGTTAATTTCTTGTATTGAACACTGAAATGGATTGAGCAAGTTACCTACGTCATAAAACATTTGGTGAGATGTACAGTTATGACTGCAATCATTGCACGCCGGCCTCAAGCTTCTGTTTTCCTCAAACCTCATAAAATGATTCCAAATCCATGAATTTTCTTGCTCCTAGTTGTCCATGGGTGGAGTTACAAAAGTTTTTGTTGCTCTTTTCCTTTTCCTAAAAGTATTAGGTTTTTATGAGTAGACACTGGAGGCTGTTTGGGCTCTGACTGATCAACTATTGAATTATTTTCTTTTTAACATTTCCAGCATCCTCGTTTTCATTCTCCATCTACAAGTAAAGTGCCATAACCAATGAGAATAATGTTCTATAGTTGATAAAGCTGTTAGATTAACAATTTAACCAAAAAAAGGTATAAGCTCAGTTAATTGAGATCTTTTTTCGGCTCTTCTACTTTATTTATATATAATTTTACTTGTTCAAAACTTCTAATGGAATCTCAAGAATTGCCCCGAAATCCCACTATGTGGGAACTCCTTTTCTTCCATAGCCATTTCTTGTGACTTTTTTTGGTTAAATTGTTGTATCTTTAGATTCCTCTTAACTTCTATATAATTCCTCAATTTCCCTTGAATGAGTTTCTTCATTGTAAGAAGTTCTTTGTTCATCATTAATAAAGTTTTAAAATGACAAAATTATTGAACAAAATTTTTTAATATGCTTTAATAATTAGTGGGGTGCATTCGGTTAAACCAAGCCGAACTAGTTTTAAAATGAAAAAGAAATATTGAACAAAATCTTTTAATGTGCTTTGCCAACTAGTGGTGTACATTCAGTTAAACCAAACCAAATTGGAAACTCAGTTAACCGATTATTTTGATTTGGCCGTTTATGAAAACCAAAAACCAAAAACCAAACTGATTTTGGTGGTTTGGTTTTCGATTTTAACCAAAAAATTCTGGTTTGGTTTATGGTTAACTAATATTTTTCTTTTCTTTGGGAACTTTTTTAAATTTGATAATAGATTAGTCTAGTTAGATCAATCTAGTTTGGTTCTGGAATTGATTTACATGTGTTCAAGTTGTATGATTCTTTTTGTTTTTTTAATTACAAACTATATGAACATAAGTTCTATTAGGTTTTTCTCTAGTGGCTAGTTTTGATTATGCCCTGAGTAGTTGAGTCAAGTTGATTGAATCTAGATGGAAGGTGTAATTTATATGATAACAAATCATTGCATTAAATCTGGAACTTTCTACGTATAAAATTATGCATTTTTGGTATGTTACTGTTGCACTATTCAAGGAGAAGATTGAGATGATTACAAATTCACTCTTGAGGATTTCTATGCTCAACTATTTAATAAAATAGAGAACTTGATGTAAAGCGGAGAGTGCTAAGTAGAAAAGGATTGTTCCTTGAGTCATTTTAATATCTCCTAAAATCCAGAATAGTTTGTTGAGTGATCTACTACAGCTCTATGAGGTTTTGGAAGTTTGCGCTCCTCATTGTATTTATTCTATTTGTTTTGCTAATAATATTTACGGGTTCAAAATCCTAAGTCCTCTGGCTTAGGTAGTGAAGCGCACTCATCAAACCAATAAAACCATAATTTTTCGGATATTTATCTTTCTACTTTCTGAAACTTCAGTTATATCTAGAGCTTCCAACTTATTTCTTGTTTTACTGTTTGACTCTTTTGAGTATTCCACCCTTCTGGGTTCTTATTCTCTTTCAATTGGAACCATAGCCGATGGCTCATATATAAGTCTAACAACTTCAGCTAAAAGTTCCTAATGGCTTCTTCTAGCTTTGATATGTATGTAAAAGGTCAATCCCACACATGTCCCCCTCTATTTGATGGGACTAACTACTTGACATGGAAAAATAGGATTAAGAAAATATTCATAGCATTAGACTATGATTTATTGAGCATAGTCAGAAATGGGCCTCTTATTCCCACCAACAAAGGTAAATCCTCAACAGGGAGATTGGAACTTACCACTGAAGACAAAAGCATGCTCTCAATGAATGCAAACGCAAAAAATATCCTTTCATGTGCCCTAGTCAAAGAAAAATACAATTGTGTGAGCACATGCACTTTTGCCAAGGATATGTGGAACATGCTTCAAGTCACTCACGAAGGGACCTCATAGGTAAGATTAGAGCATATTACATTACTTACCCACTAATATGAGATGTTTTCAAAGAAAAAAGGTGAAACGATCAATCAAATATATGCTCAATTTATGGAGATAGTGAATCCTATTAACAAATGTTTTTTACACTTGTGTTAAACATGTATTGTATATGTGGTGTAAATTAAGTGTTATTTTAGGTAGATATATTCTTTCCTTATTCAAGATGTAATTGTAACAGTGTATATAACAATGTTCTATTAGTCATTGCTATTCAAACTAACTTGTTTACATAAGTCGTCTACTTAACATAGTATCTAAAGCTAAATTTTAGCATACACACCTCAAGTTCTTGTCTGGCCATAGCGTTGCCCCCCTTTAGCTACCACCGTTAGTCATTTGTTCTCAAGTTTGTGTTTTCTAGTCTAAGTGCTTAGATTTCTATTAACCCATTGCATCTTGTATTTCGTTGTGACATTACCATTAGAATACCCTTTATCATTCTTCACAAGCTGTTGGCAAGTCAACGCGGTTGGTGCCACTGATAGAAGCAAACAATTGCTACGATCAAATTCATACAGCCATCTTCACCGACCAGCACACTTTAGGCTTGCTACTACCATGATTCTGTTTCTTTGTCTTGTTGCTTTGCCGCCTAGATTTTTTTCTTTTTTCTTTATCAATGCTATCTTTTTAGGGAAAACATTAGAGTTATATCTATTTAGGTGACCACTCAATTTTCCTGCCCTTTTATGTCCACATAAAAAAAATAAGAAAAATAAAATTAGATTTAACCAACCATCCTCTTTTTTTCCCTATCTATTATTATTTTGCATGTATTATTTTCCTATGGATCCGAAAAGTCTCACTAGTTCTCCAATTCAAATTGCTAATCATAAATTAAATGGTAGTAATTATCACCATTGGTCTATCTTAGTAGAAGTATTTCTTGAAGGCATAGGAAGGCCTATTACCTTACTGATGAACTACCTTCTCTTGATTCTGATCCTAAGAAGGCTGCTCTTTGGAAACAAGAAGACCACCAAATCATGTCTGCTTTGTGGAACTCCATGGAACCTTCCATGGTAGATTTTTGTATTAACTTTCGAAGTAGTAAGGCAATTTGGATGCATCTTCAAAGGTTATACACAAGCAATTTATCTCGCATGTGTGAGGTCTCTACTGAGTATCAATCTATTCGCATGGACAACCATAGTTTGATAGAGCACTTTAGAAACTTCAGTCCCATCTGTGCCAAGCAAAACAATCTTTTTCTTATTTCCTCCAACATTGTGGCCATGTAAAAATAAAGGGACCAACTCAATGTTCTTTAGTTTTTAGCTACTCTACCACCAAAATATGAACCTTTTTGCTCTTAAGTTATTTTTAGCTCAGAGTTACCTAATCTTGATGAGGTCTACTATAGAGCACTCATATTTTCCATTTATCATCCATCTCATGCTACCCTTTCTACTGAAGATCGATCTGTTTTGAATTCTCAACAAACACATATTGAGATTCATGGTAATAGCCCTGATAATAGCAATAGTTGAGATAAAGCATAAGGTGATCATATTGGTAATCGAGGAAGTCGTGGTCATCACAGTAGTGATAAAAAATATGATAATTGTGGTCATACTAATCATACCCGAGACACTTGTTGGGACTTGCATGGAAACCTCCTCAATATGCTAATGCAATAGCTTCTGAACTTTCTAAGGCCAACCTTGTTGGAGTTACCTCCACAAGAAATAGTGCTACTTTATCAGGGGAGGACTATACAAAGTTCCTTTATTACCAATCTGCTCAGTAGGCTACTCTTTCGGTTGCTTCCCTTGCCTAACTTTGTAAATCTCAAACCTATCTTTTTTCTGCCTTTAGTACTTCTAAACTTTGGATACTCGATTCTAGAGTGTCCAACTATATGATAGATGATTCTAAGGTTTTTTCTCATCTTCATTCTTCAACCTCATTACCTAATGTTACCTTAGCTGATGGTTCCCAAACTAAAGCCTAAGGCATCAATACTATTTCTCACTTTTTATCATCTTTATCCTCTATCCTTTGCATTCCCTATTTCCCTTTTAACTTACTATTTATCAGCAAATTAACTAAATAGCTTAATTTTCTATAACATTATTTTCCAACTCTGTTGTCATTCAGGATTCAAAGATGGGGAAAAAGATTGGCGAACGGCATGAATCTCAAGGGCTCTATGAGATTATGCCACCATCTATCACTGCATGTCAAGTTTCTACCTCACCCTTTGATGTTCATTGTCAACTTGGGCACCCCTCTCTTGATACATTGAAGCAATTGGAGCCAAGTTTAAAGTATATTCAATCTTTGGAATGTGAGTTGTGTTAGTTAAGTAAACACCACCATGTCTCTTTTCATTCACATCAAAATAAATGCTATTGCGTCCATTTGATGTAATTCATTCTGATGTTTGAGTTCCTTGTCAAGTCATGTCTATTTTAGGATTTCATTATTTTGTTATATTTGTTCACGAATTTTCTCAAAATACTTAGCTTTATGTAATGAAAGATTGGTTTGAATTATTTTCTATTTTTGTGCATTCCATGCTGAAATAAAAACTTAATTTTTTTGTGCATTCTAGAATCGCTATATGGGCTAAAACAATCTCCTCATGCCTGGTTTGGTAAACTAAAGCACTAATCTCATTTGGCTTGAGGCAATGTCTAGTAGATCATTTTATCTTCTATGCACGTATTTCTGGAGGTATTATTCTTTTCGTTACGTATGTCGATGATATTGTTATTATTGAAAATGATGACACAGGTATATAGAAGTTAAAATCATTTCTACAATCTGAATTCCAAACTAAAGAGTTGGGACAATTGAAGAACTTTCTGGGAATTGAAGTTGCTAGATCAAAACTCGGCATTGCTCTTTCTTAGCGAAAATACACTCCTTATTTATTATCATAAACTGATATGTCGCGTGCCAAGCTAGTTGATTCTCCCATGGATGTTAATGCTAAACTATCTAACAGTCAAGAAGAACCATTAAACAAACCAGGAGATTAGTTGGGAAACTCAACTACTCAATTGTTACGTGACCTGATATCTCCTTTGTGGTTAGTGTAGTTAGCCAGTTTTTCAATTCCCCTCGAACAAGTCATTAGGATTCAATCATGAGAATTTTAAGATATTTAAAAAGGTCACCAGGCATGGGATTATTATATAAAAATCATGGCCACCTAAATGTTGTTGGATATACTAATACAGATTATGCTGGGTCTATATCAAATAAAAAGTCAACTTCTGGATATTATATCATTACTAAACGTAACGTAGTCTCATGGAAAAGCAAGAAGTAAAGTGTAGTGTTTTAGTCTCATGGAAAAGCAAGAAGTAAAGTGTAGTGTCAAAGTTAAGTGCTGAAGCAGAATCTCAAGCTATGACATACACTACTTGTGAATTAGTTTGGCCAAAGAATTTTTTGGTAGACCTTGGTTTTAAACAAACTCAAGCAATGCTACTAGTATGTGATAATCAAGTTGTGGTCCACACAGCAAATAATCCAGCCTTTCACGAATGAACAAATAAAGCATATTAAAATGGATTGCCATTTTTTGTGGAAGAAAATATTACAAAATATTAAAACCTCATGTGCAGTCTAAAGATCAATTAGCCAACTTGTTCACCAAAGCATTGAATGCGGCTCGAGTAACATATCTGTGCAGTAAGCTTGGAGCATATGATATATATTCCCTAGCTTGAGAAGGAGCATTAATAGATGTATTTTATACATGTGCTAAACATGTATTGTATATGTGGTATAAATTAAGTGTTATTTTAGGTAAATATATTCTTTCGTTATTCAAGATGTAATTGTAATAGTATATGATACGGCTTGAA